>BSBK01008919.1:122500-277548 GCA_027943335.1 Chamaecyparis obtusa | reverse complement strand
TATGTATGTATATATATATATATATATGTATGTATATGTATATATATATATGTATGTATGTATGTATACATACATATACATATATGTGTATATAAATATATTTATATAATATATGTATATATATGTATACATATATATGTGTATATATATGTGTGTGTGAAGAGAAAGGGAGAAAGACAGAGATAGACAAATAGACAGACATATAGATAGATAGATAGATAGGGAGATATGTGGAGAAATAGAGGGAGGGAGGGAGAGAAAGGGAGAGATATAGGTAGAGGAGGGAGAGGGAGAGTGCAAAAGTTATAGATAGAGGAAAACAAATATAGAGATAGGGAGGTAGAAGTAGAGAAAGATATGATAGAAATAGATAGAGAAGAGCGAGACAAAGATCAAGAGAGAAATAGAGATAAAGAGCTACCGAGTAGGAGAGATGGAGGGAGAGGAGTGAATTTAAGAGAGAGGGGGGAGGGAGAGAAAACTCAAAAGATAGAGAGGGATATAGGGAATTATATAGATATTACATAGAAAGAGGAAGATATATAGATATAGGGAGTGATAGGGACAAACAAGGAGAGAGAGAGAGAGAGAGAGAGAGAGAGAGAGAGAGAGAGAGAGAGAGAGAGAGAGAGAGAGAGAATCAACAAGTGCAAATAGAGGGAGATATAAGTGGGGGAGGGAGAGAGAATTTTATATATGAAGAAGAAGAATATAGATAGGTAGAGAGGAAGAGATACAGATAAAGGGTGATATAGAGAGATATAAAGGGATAGGGAGAGAGATAGAGAGATGAGGAAATAGAGGCAAAGAGATGAGGGAGAGATAGGGAGATATAAATAAAGGGGGAAAGATTGAGAGAGAAAGGCGGAGATGATAACTTACAGGGAGAGGCGTAGATATGAGAGAGAGGGATAGAGGAGAGAGGGAGAATAGGATAGTTTATCTAAACAACTCTAAATTATACAATAATAAATATAATTTCAATATACATATATAATTACATAATATAAATGTATAATAAATAATGTTAGAATTATACTCAATTATTTCACTCGGTGTTATAAAATATAAGAAATAAAATGAATAATAATATAGTATTATTTTAAAAACAAAGTTACATTATATAAATAAAAAGTAAAATATTAAATCAAAAAGTTATTTATGTAAAAATAAATAAATACATTTTTATAAAAATATATATAGTAAATAAATATTATATAAATCAAATAATAGTTTAAAATAAACTATAATAAATTTTCCTATTACTTAACTTAGAAGTACATTAACTAGTATGTATTGCTATACAACAGAGGGTGTAGTCAAAATACTAATATATATGCCCAGTCTGACAATAGTATAACAGAGTACATGATCATTGAAGCCCAATACATAATCTTAAATATAAAAAAGATATAACTTTATATCTACCCATGTAATCCATCATACCTCACCCTCCACCATCTTAAAACTTTATCATCCTAGATGTGTTGATTATAGGGGTGGTCTACCACTGTAGCAATAGGTACGCCTGGGACAATTGTAGGAGGAATAGCTATAATTAGATGTTCTATGTCATGTATTTCTATATCTCTCTAGCCTTTGACTTCAGCCATAGAATTCTACAAGGCAACTTTAAATGAAGTTCACTCAAGAGCCTTTTTAGTCTAGGAGTATCTGTGGGAAATCTCCCACCTAAGGGTTCTCACCATTCCATCGCTAAGGAGATCCTCAAATGTATTTTCATTCATCCCCAAGGTCATAGTCACTTGCACAAAAATGTTATTATAAATGGTTATAGGACACAATAACTCAGCCAAAATAATCCTAGACATTATAACCCGGTCATAATAACCCAAAGAAAAAATATCCCGGGGTCATAATAACCCAAGACAAAATAACTCATGGTCAAAATAACCCATAGACAAAATATTCCCGCAAGAACATAGAGGAAGGAAAAAATAATTTACAAATTACATATATGTTGCTAAAAAAACTTTAAATTATTCAAATTGTTAATCATAGTGCCAAATTATGAGCAACACCTCTTATATAATCTAAAATGTTATGGTTGTCAGAACTATCGACTAGTCTTTTTAGCCTTTCTTTGAGTTCATGGTATTTTTTCTTGCTTGATTGCCCAGTGTATCCAACCATATATTTCTCTATTTTATTCTCGAGGCCTTGTTCTTATTTCACTACTTTGATGAATTTCTAAATGGAGTTGTGCAATTCTCGAAGCAATTCACTAAATCATTTGTGTCATCCCTCGATAGTATAATTAGTTTTGGTAAGATCATCTTGAATAGTCGAATAGTAATTCCACAATGCAATTAGAAACTTGGGTGATCATCTATTGCCTCTTCAAGTTAGTCTGCCAATCTAAGTAATTTATAAATTTTGTTTTCTCTCCTCTATATTCTTACGAGAATGTTTTGTCCATGGGTTATTTTTTCTTGGGTTGTTATGACCTTGGGATATTTTGTATTGGGTTATTGTGATCGGGTTATTATATCCAGGGTTATTTTGGATGGGATATTATGTCTATATACCATTATAAATGAGTCCCCACAAAGACTTAGTAAGATTCTTATCTCTACCATCCAAGATATTGTTATTAAAAAAATTTCAAATAAGTCATAGTACCTCAAAAGAAAATCAAGACTAAAAGATATTACAAGATTTCCTAAGGCTTAGAATACAACCAGACAACACTTCATGCATACTAAAACTTTTATTGACAAATACACCAAAGAGGCCCCACACTTCTCTAGAAAAGAAACAATAAAAAAAGACATGAAAAACAAATTTAGGTAGTTTACATAATGAGCACAAATTAGGCTCCTCATTAGGTAGTTTAATCAATAACCTATGTAATACAAGGTGCCACATGAAGATTTTTTTCTTAGGTTCAATCAATCTGGTCCATAGGTTTTCAAAGAGTTGTTTCCAATCATCAAACTCAATGGTAAGATTCCAACAAGAATTGGCATGCTTATATATCACATTGTCATCAACAAGGAAGTTATAGATGCATTTGGATTTGATACTAGGAAGGGGTATCCATCCACCCATGAGTACAAGGCCATTCTCGAATCATCAAAATCACAATACCTAGGGAGAGACATATAATTGCATGCCTCTCTCAGAATTGAGTAGCTTTTCCATGAGACTATGATTTATCATATCTCTGCCTTATATCTAGGTAACTCATTAGTTCACCATCATGTATGATATTTCCAAAGCATCATAGGCCTTTGGATGCCCAACTCCATGTAGAGCATCCTTGCAGCAAGGCAAGTGGTTTGTCCCTATGCTTCAAGTTCCACCAAATAGACCTTTCATTGCACACCAAATTATTAACTAAAATAACCTTATTATCTTATATTAAATGTATCACATTCTCCCAGCCCTTCCAATAGATTTGAACACCAAAGACCCTGCAACCTTTAATGGGATGAACCCAACCATAAGATCGCTTAGGTTTAGACCCTTCCAAGAGGAACCTTTGATAAGGACTACTCTACTAATGTTATGTATGATTAAGACTTTCCAAGGCTCTTCACCCTGTATTGCCTTGCCTATCCATTTAGTAGCTAATACCAGACCTTGTATTCTTAATTCCTTTAGCCCTAATCTACATCTACTTCTACTCATGGTACACCACTTTCAATTAATTGCATGACTCTTTTTCTTCCCCTTACCATCCGACTATATATAATCTCTAATTTGTTTTTGAATGTAATTGAATTGATAGTGGTTAAAGAGCCAAGTAGAAGCATAGTAAATGGTGTAAGATGGAAGAATCTTCTGACATACCTAAAATCTACTAGCCAAGGAGAGATATTGGTTATCCAACTTACCACACTTCTTGACAATCTTACCCTTAATCTATTCCCACATTTCCTTCATATTCGGGTTAATGGAGAAGGGGATACCCAAGTATCTGACTTGAGGATTGGGACATCCCCATGTCAAAGAAAATTTTCCATATCATGGGGTGGGGGGGTGTCCATCTCAGCCCAGTAGAATAGATTTCTAAAGAAATATTTTACTCTCAGGTGCATTAAAGAATAAGTCAGAAAACTATTGGGCCTCCCTCTCTTCCTCTTAACTCTAGATTCATTAATTTGCTCACCTTTAGGAGGAAGTTCAATGATATTTTGTTCTACTTTTTTAGCCTTAACCTTCCTTCTAGTCTTACAAATTATTGGGACCTTCCATGTTTCAACTTCCACACCTCACCTCCTAACTATTATTAATGGGGATAATAGATCAGTCCTTAATTTCTCCATCTTCTAATCCCTCCAAGCAAGGAGTCCCACTATAATTTGCTCCTGATATTCTTTCTTAATCCCAACATCATCTCCCATTAATTTAGGAGGGTAGTTTTGGGCAATGGGATCAACCATATTCACCAGGGTTAGGCAAGATCCAGGGGAGTGACAGCAATAGGGATCATAATTAGTGAATAATTACAAAGACAATCATATGATTCATAAGAATCTTTAATGGCATCAAGTGCCCCTCCTTCCATCTCATCTAGAATAAATGTGTTCTACAAATCTTTCTTACTGACATCCCTATCCCTATAAAGCTCCAAGCTACTACTAATATTAGTGGCATCATAGCCAATCCCTACTAGCCCATCCTTAAGAGAGGTGATGGATGGATCCACAATTTGAGAAGACCTAAGCAAACCTTTCAGTGTTTTTTCGAGAGTAATTACTAAATCAATGGATTTTTTTATTCTTTATCTCATCTTAGAGATTTTTCTTAGTTTTTCCATGACCAATTATGGGGCATTGAGCCTTCTATTTTTTGGTTGATAATTTTGTTCATTAGATTCAAGAATAAAGGCCTCCTCGATAAAAGGTATCTATTTTACCCTATGGCTACCTGATAAGTTCATGGATTTGGGATTCAATGTGTCCTTTAGTGGCTATTTGCTCATGTTAGTAGTGTTTTCTAGTCCATTGAGTTCTCTATTGATGAACTCCTTGTTGGGGGTTCAATCAAAGTCCATGGTACGAGGGGGATGTTCAAGTGGATATTGGGACTAGGCTCACCATGCAACTTAGAATAGGTTTTCTGCATAGCTGAAGGCTTGTCTTTCAACCTAGGGTTAGGGTTTTTACTTATGAGAAGAGGATGTTTATGCCTCATATGGCCCTCTTTCCCACACAAGAAACAAGCAATGATGCCACTTAGGTACATACAATGGAATTAGAGACAACATTGCTTTCTAGGTCAAACTAGATTTCATCTGGAACATCCAAACCCAGGTTTAAATAAATCAAGACCCTGGCATCTATATGTGGTATCAAGGAAGATGATTCATCCATCTTAATGAAATAACCAATTGTTTCCATGGCTTTAGGAATGAGGTTCCACTATAACGAAGGAATATTACAAACCGTCAGCCATTTAGGGCAAGACAAGGCCAACACTTCATGTTTTTCATCAAGAGACCACACAATGACCTTAAAACAACATTTGCTTATACTCCAAAATTATTTCTTAACCATACTTTTTTTACTGTTAGGATTAATGAACAAAATGAGAAACAATCCCTTTTGTAACATTTTCAAATAAGAGTATTGAAACCCCGATCTCTTACACCAGTAATTCTACAACCAATCATTTATAAAATTTCTAGAAGGAAGCCTATAAGTATCTTGAGCCACTAGAAAAATAGTCATATCTCTAAGCCTATGTTTTTTACATTAATAGTGATAACCATCTGAAAATTAGGTTTGTTAACAATAGAAGATGGAACTGAGTGAACCTTATCTCTTGTGACTCCATCATTCATCTTAGTAGATGGTGCAGGAGCACCTAGGCTAACCTCCAATGTCTAAATCATTTTGGCTTGTATTTGACATTAGCCAAGTTAGAGGGTTGTGTGTTTGATTTGGATCTTAGAAGGTCATTGCAAATGTGGACTAGGTGAGTTAGTGATAGTGCTAAGGTCACCAATTAGTCATTGTTAGTTGTTTTTTATTAAACTTAAGCTTAGAAGCTTAGAGACGGATTTGAGTTATTAATGTGTTCTAAACACATGAATGATGTATGAAAGATGCCTTGAGGCCATAAATAAAGTTGGTTCATCGAGATATAGAGGTTAGAGGTCCTAAAAGTTAGGATGGTGGCATGAAGGCAAAGATGCCAAATGTTGTTAAAAAGTTGTCATGACAACATTTGGAATAAAGGCAAATGTTGCATGAAACTCGACAACATAGGATCCCCTAGAAGATAGGAGTGGGAGATTAACCAAAAAGGCCTAAAAACATGGAGAATGGAATCTAAGACCATATCAGGCTTGGATTTCAAGCTAGACATCATTGTAACAAGATTTTGAATATTGAATTTAGCTTTGCAACTCTATTTTGAGAGGAACCCGAGCTTCTCAGTGTGACGGTGTTATTTTATGGATTGAAAGCTTCGAGTTAGTGGTGGATTTGTATTGTTGAGTTAGTTTTAAGTATTTTTAATTTATTAAGAAAGTTTTTTTGAGTTAGTCTAACGTCTTGAATAAATTATTTTAGGTTTAGGGAGTTTCCTGGTCCTATCTTGACCAGTTTGTCATTTCATGGCTCCCCCATGAAATCTAGCCATGGGATCTTCCTAAGGTTAAATGAATATGTTAGTGGAGCCATTGGTCTATACATATGTAGAGTTAAGAGTCATGAGAAGTTGGATTTCTATTTTTAATACCAAGCCCTAGGCGAGCAGACAGTGCCCGGTTAGAGGTTTGAAGGTAAAGATTTTAATATTTCTTGCAGGGAATGAAAGTAAAGTATGGGGAAAGTATAGTTCCAGGTGTGATATGATCAAATCATGTCATATTAGAATATTTTTTAACCCACCAATCCATTTGGTTGAGGTTTGATCAAGAAACCAGTAAGGTCCTACAAATTAGGCCTTTTAGCCCTATTAGACCTAGATTATAGGAAGCCTATGTACGAAGGCCATGAGGTTCTAAAACTAGTAGAATATTTTGTAAAATCCAAAAGGGTATCCAAATACCTATTTATTTTAGTGAGTGTTTTGAGAAGTTTTAGCAAGAATTGGTAAAAGGTCTCTGCAAAAGGCTACAAGGAATTAGGCCTGATTAGGCCTCCTCAAAGCTAAATCCTATACCTGATTGAAAAGGGCTTGAAGATCCTTCAAAATGGATCCAAATGGAATGTTTCCAACATTTTTGGCACCCTTGCAATGAAATTGAATGGTTTTGTGGAGATTGCACTTAGATCCTTCTAAGTGTAGGAGAAGAAGTGAAGTAAATAAAGGGTGTTAGTCCTTCAAGGTGAAGCACAAGAAGTGAGACTCTTGGAGAAGAGTTGGATTAGGTATTAGTTAATCATCTAAGCCTAATAAGGACCTAGAGGATATTAGGATCCTTGAAGAAGACAAAGAAAGTCATCTTAGCAAAGTGTGCAAGCAAACCTAGAAGCACTTGCATCATATTGATAACAGAGCTTGTTTTGATCAAGCTTGTGGTTAATGTTGCAACCTACTGAATCAATAGGAGATAATACATCTTTTGAGTCAGAAGAAGTGAAAGAAATTGTGACTAATGCTGAGTTAGCCAAGAAGGTGGAAGACCAAGAAGAGGATAATAGATTGCTACTTGAGAAAGATTGGCTCAAATGGAACAACTCTTGGGTGAAGTCCAAGACAAGGTTGATAAGGTGAAAGATAAGATAGATCAGAAGGAAGAAAAAGAAGTAAGGGAAAAGGAATTGGAATTGGAATTGGAATTGGAAGAGGAAGCACCAACCCCTAACCCTATTCTTCTTGAAGAACCCTTCTTGAAGGCACTAAAGGCCTTAAGTGGCAAAGCTTTGGAGGGAGTACCACTATTTAGTGGACAAATGGATCCAGATTCAGTCATGGATTGGATAGACAACATAGAGAATCACTTTGAATGTGATGGTATCTTAGAGGCCCAAAAATTTATGGTGGCCAAATCAAGGTTGAGAGGTTCAGTACTCACATGGTGGAAGTTTGTGCAAGCTAAAAGAGAAAAAGAAGGAAAGGGTCCTATAGTTACATGGAAGGGCATAGTGACTAAAGTGAAGCAAACCTATCTACCTGATGACTATGAAGTTCAATTACATAGGAGGAGATACAATCTTAGACAAAAAATTTGGATGTCCAAGCATACACGGAAGAGTTCCAAAAGTTGTGCTTAAGATCAAAAGTGGTTGAGGATGAAAGCATCAAGCTAGCAAGGTATTTGAATGGACTTAAATGGTCTATTCAAGAAGACATGAGTCTTGTGAACTTCAAAACCATCCACCAATGTTATCAAATGGCCTTGAAGATTGAGGAGAAAGGCAAAAGAAAGCAAGAACAAACCTCCAAAGGAAGAGGTAAAGGAAGAGATAGTAGAGGACAAAGAGGTGGATATGGTGGAAGGAATTCATAATCAAGGGCTCAAGGAGAAGTCAAGTACACTAAGAAATAAGAAGGAAGCTCTAGTAGAGGTGGTAGAGGAAGGAGCTCTAATTCTAGAGGAAGAAGTGGTGGACATGAAAGAGGCAATTCTTTTGTCAATATGAAATGTTATCATTGCAATCAAATGGAACACCCTGCCTATAGGTGTCAAGAGAAGGGTAGTACTTCTCAAGGAGGTGATAAGAGAACTAATTTAGTTCATGAAGAGAAAAATGTAGTAGAGAAACATTCTGAAGTACCACTGACATCAGAGGAAGGAGAGAACCTCATGATGAGGAGAACTTTGGTCAAGGAGCCGGTTAAAGAAGAACCAAGTCAAAGAAGGTCCCTGTTTAGGATAAAGTGTAAGATGATGGGGAAAGTATTTAGAGTCATCATTAACTCAGGGTCTACTAACGACATTGTGTCAAAGGAAGTAGTCAACAAGCTAAGCATGACAAGGATACCCCACACAAATCCTTACAAGGTCACATAGCTGAATAAAGGCCAACATGTGTTAGTAAATGAACAAGCATGGGTGGAGTTCTCAATTGGAAGGTACAAGGATAAAGTTTTGTGTGATGTGTTACCTATGGATGCATGTCACTTTCTCCTAGGTAGACCATGGAAATTTGACTGCCAAGCTATGCATGATGGAGTGAAGAACTCCTATTCTTTTAAGAAAAACAATGTGACTTTCAAAATTCAGTCACTATTAGAGGATGCAGAGGTGAAGACAACATGTCCTAATGTGCTCATGGTTGGTGAAAAATAGTTCTTAGAAGCCATGGAAGAGAGTGAAGGAGTTGGATTTGCATTGGTGTTAAGGCCAAGAGAGGTAGATAAAGGTAAGGCAACCAAGAAACCAGAGTTATCTAAGGGGTTACAAAACATGTTGTAGACTTATGAAGGTATAGTAAGTGATGGAAAACCATCAACATTACCACCTACAAGAGCCATAAGTCATAGGATAGACTTGATACCAGGAGCTACCCTACCTAATAAGGCAGCCTACAAGATGACCCCTCAATAAAATGAGGAAATTGCTAGACAAATACAAGAACTCCTAAACCAAGGTCTCGTTAGAAAGAGTATTAGTCCATGTGCTGTACCCACTGTCCTAGCACCTAAGAAAGGAGGAACTTGGAGGCTTTGAACTGATTCAAGGGTAATAAATAAGATAACCATTAGGTATAGGTTCCCTATCCCTAAGATTGAAGACCTAATGGACTGTCTAGGTGAAGCTAAGTACTATAGCAAGATAGACTTAAAGAGTGGCTATCACCAAATAAGAATACATGAAGGAGATGAGTGGAAAATAGCCTTCAAAACCAATGGAGGTTTGTATGAATGTCTTGTCATGCCATTTGGACTATCTAATGCCCCCTCCACATTCATGAGGCTCATGAATGAAGTCCTCAAAGACTACATTGGCAAATTTGTAGTGGTATATCTTGATGATATACTAATTTATAGGAAGACAAAAGGTGAGCATCTCCAACACCTTGAGACTGTTTTCAAGAAATTGCATGATGAGAAGTTGATGATCAACTTGGAGAAGTATGAGTTCATCAAGACAAAGCTAGTATAGCTTGGGTTTGTGTTGTCTCGTGGTAATCTAAAAATGGATGTTAGTAAAGTGGAAGCCATCATAAATGGACCTACTCCAAGGATAGTAATAGAGGTAAGAAGTTTTCATGGCCTTGCTCAATACTATAGGAAGTTTATAAGGCAATTTAGTGCTATTTGTGCTCCTATGTTGGACACCATTAAAGGAGGCATGAAGACTAAGTTTGTATGGAATGAGAAAGCTAAAAAAAGCTTTGAGTTGTTGAAGGAAAATATTGCTACCCAACTTGTTTTAGTCTTGCCAAGCTTTGAGAAGCTGCTCACCATAGAGTGTGATGCTAGCAATGTGGCTATTGGAGTTGTTTTAAGCCAAGAGGGTAGACCAGTGGCTTTTCATTCAGAGAAGTTGAGTGAAGCTAAGAAGAAGTATTCTTCTTATGATCTTGAAATATATGCATTAGTTCAGGCCTTAAGGAAATAGAGGCACTATTTGCTTCCCAAGGAGTTCATAGTCTATTCAGACAACCAAGCACTAAGTTTCTTGAAATCTCAAGAGAAATTGAGTCACAAGAACATGAAGTGGGTTGAATACCTGCAAGAATACACATTCAATATCAAGCACAAGAAAGGAGTACTCAACAAGTTGGCAGATGCCTTGAGTAGGAGAGCTCTTACTATCCAAGAGATTTAGTTGAAGAGCATGGGAATAGATCATTTCAAAGAGCTATATGCTGATGATGAAGACTTTGCAGACATTTGCAAGGTATGTGCTGAATACAAGAATCATTTTCATAGAAAATATGCTAAATACACTTTGTAAAGTGATCTTTTGTTTAAGGGAAATCAGTTATGTGTCCCTAGAAGCTCTATTAGAGAGAATTTAATCTAGGAAAAGTACAATGGTGCATTGAGTGGTCACTTTGGGATCACTAAGACTCAAGAACTTGTTCAAATGCTCTATTATTGGGCAAGAATGAACCTTGATGTTAGAAGGTATGTTGAAAGTTGCATAATATGTCAAAAGGCCAAAGGTACCTCTTCAAATGTAGACCTATATCAACCATTACCTATTCCCACTAGGCCAGGGGAATGCTTGAGCATGGATTTTGTAGTTGGGTTACCCAAGACAAGACAAGGCATGGATAGTGTTTATGTAGTTGTGGATAGATTCAGCAAGATGGCTCACTTTGTGCCATGCAAGACAACTAATGATGCCAGCCAAATAGCCTCTCTTTTATTCAAAGAGATAGTAAGAATACATGGGTTACCTATGAGTATTGTGTCAAATAGAGACACCAAGTTTATGAGTCATTTTTGGAAGACTCTTTGGCAGAGATTGGGCACTAATTTATCATTTGGATTTGCATACCATCCCCAAACTTATGGTCAGACCGAAGTGGTAAATAGAATCCTTGGAAATCTATTAAGGTGCTTGACCAAGGAATATGCTAAAAAATGGGATCAATTGATCAGACAAGATGAGTATGCATATAATGATACTATAAACATATCAACAGGGAAGAGTCCCTTTGAAATAGTACATGATCTACATCCTAGAGGAGTCTATGAACCAAGAGACTTAAAGGATGGAGTTGTATCGTCTTAAAATGGAAGCACTTCCATGATAAGAGTGTTTAGCCCTTCGAGTAAGTGGTCTGGGGTCATGTTAAGTGCCTTGACTAGGTCTTTGCATGTATTTGGCTTTCTCCCCGCTTTCCACTTCTTTCCTGCACTTGATTTCTTTATTCTAAGTGAAATTAGGGATAGGATCTCAAGGATTATCCTAAATTTCTTTCTTCCATGGCTCTATTTTCTAGGTAGGACTTGTACACACTAAAATGGTGCACTTCTATGAACCATTACATGCAAGGTTGCTCAAGAATGAGGCCTCACAAAGCGGCTCATAGCTCTCTATGCATGGAGTTGCAAGGGACTATGATGTGTTTGCTCTCAGCTAGAGCTACAAGCTTGTGACCTTGCTAGTCAACCACACAATGAGAGATTCAAGTGAAGATAAGGGAAATAATGCCAATATCTCCAAGAATCACTATGAAAATGCAATGCAATGCAACTAAAATGAGGATGCAAATATGCAAAATATTCTATGAAAAGGAAAGAACAAGTGTTACAAATCCTTCCTATTTAGACTATGTGAGATTAATCTATTGCATAAAAGGAAGTCTACACTAAGAATGCCATTATCATGCAACTATGAAAGCAAATATGAACTAGATGATGCAATGAAGCAAGTCTTCAATGTCTTCAAAAACTCCAAATGTACCTAGAAAATCTGCAGCATAACAATAGCATGAAAGAGATGGATATGCAAATGAAGGAGAGAGCTCTCCTTTTATAAGAAATGCAAAGGAATGGACCATGGAGATTAAGAGGCAAAAGTCTCAATCAACGGTGGAGCTTGAAAGAGGAGCAATCCATGTGCACAAGTATCCTCCAATGAGAAAATAAGAGTTGACTTTATGTCCATATGAGACAAAAAGTGTTTTTCTCCTTTTTATAAAATAGGAATAATGTTTTATTTGTGCAACTTAGGATAAGAAGAAAAGGTGGGGCTTTTTATTCAAATAAAAGGGGAGGAAATATTCCTTTTAAGTAAATAAAAACTTAGGATAAAATGGTTAATCTAAGGATAAAAATCCAATATATGATCGAAACTAAGATTTGATCGAGGAATTGATAATGTTGAAAATATTGATTATTAATAAAACTGATTCAGGGTTGATAAATCAAATAAATGGGGCCCAAAGTCTAGGCGACCATTTTTGGGTGCATACATTTGCCCCTCTTTGACTAATGTGTGATCAATTTGGGAACACATGTAGTCAAAGAATGAAGTTGAAATGTGAGATCGATCTGGGATCACAAAACAACTCAGATGTGAGGTCGATTCAGGATCACACCCGGACAAACATAGACAAAGGCCTTCGAACATGAGGTCGATTCGGGATCACATTCAAAGTAAGAGATAAGAATCTCAAATTTGAGCGATAGCTGACAAAAGATGTCTGAATCAGGAAAATCAAGGAAATCAGGGATGAGAATCCCATAAATACTGCCCCCTCAGAATCGAAATCAAAATCAGGTAGAGAGGAGAATGGCGAATTGATAAGGATTTTATCAAATCAGAAGGAAATCACAATCGAATGTAAAGGTCAATAGGTTAACCATTAGGCAAGGAAACATGCCCCAGCCTGACTGAAAAGATGTAGTCAAACATGAGAAATGAGAGAATGGAATGAATATGAATGAAAGACTAGAAGTTTGGAAGACATGGAAATGAAGAAGCGACAATGCCCCAACAAAGATCGAAGGATTAGGCCTCAAAAGATCAGTCAACTGCGCAGAAGGGGGGAAGATTTTGAAATATGATTTTGACTATCAAGATGACCTTAGATTTCAATTTCAAGTCTGAAAATGGATCCAGGATGTCGAAATTAGCTAGGGGTGCAATTTTTGCGCAATTTGGAGGTGTTTTGAAAATGAGGTCAAAAAGTTAAAAGGCTATAAAAGGGGTCAAAATGTCATTTTCAAAAGTCATTTGTCTTTTAGCGATTTGAGAATTTTCAGAGCTTTAGAGAGAGAAAATGGCCCAGCAGGTAGGAGTTCCCGTCCACAGGCATCGATTTGAGTGCACCCGGTTGCACAACCGGCCACCACACTATCCTGCCCCGGTATGTTTTCAAAAAACTTGAGCTTTTTGAGTCTTTTTTGTATTTAATAGCTTTTTTTAGCATGTTTTTCAAATTTTTAAATTTCAAATTTTTTTTGCTAGGTGAAATATCGCGCGATACTTCGCGGGTCCCCAAAGTATCACGTGACCTAAGGCACCAGTATCACACGATACTGGGTGAAAGATCGCACGATACCGGGTGAAGTATCGCGCGGCATAAGGTTTATCGCCCTGCTATAGGGGGAAGTATCGCGCGATACTTCTCCAAAAAAAGAATATTGCCCAGGTTAAAATTTTGATTTTTTACGCATTTTTGAGCAAAAATGACATGGGTTTAGACAACGTTATATTTTAGAGATGTTTTATACTGAGTTTTTAGACATCCATCATGATATGTGCTAACAACTGGCTTAGTTTTGGCTTGCAGGAGGTTTTTTCGGCGCTGATCATTAGAGCGCCGAAGGTGACTGGGTTGCGGTGTGTCCGAGATCTGGATGATCCGGGTAATGCCAATATCAGAGCTATGGGATTCAGATATCTATTGAGATATTCATACATCAGAGCGGATCATAGGTTATTGACTGCGCTTGCCGAGAGATGGCATAGTGAGCACAACACCTTCCACCTGCCTATTAGAAAGGCATCGATCACCTTAGAGGACGTCTATAGGATCCTATGAGTGCCATGTCATGGCGAGCCGGTGAGTATAATCATGTTTTAAGATCTAATCATAAATATAATATTTCCATATGATGAAAACTGACATGATTCATTTGTTGGCACAGGTGTACTATGATCAGGATGCCACTGAGGGGTGCAGACTGGTTCAGGAGATGTTCCAGGATGTCACGATTCTGGATAGGCATATCAGTTGGGAGAGGTTGATAGATGATTTTGGCAGAGACTACCCAGTGCCATGTATAGTGGCATCCATTATTTCATAGATCCTGATGACTGATCACAGTCAGAAGGGATTCCCGCTCGGATGGGTTTGATTATTGGTTGACTTGGTCGACAGGCCGCGACGGATGGCATGGGGTCCTGCCATATTGGCAGAGATGTACCATGAGCTGCACGAGATTGTCTACAAAGATGGTCGGACATGGGCATGCGGTGCCATCTTGGCACAGGTGTGGGCGTGGGAGCACATCGCTGTGGTGCGCCCCAGGGTTCAGCCAAGGGAGAGGAGGTACCCCTTCATCTATAGGTACCTCAAGTTCATATCACATGCCCATTCTGGGGATGTGACATACTACAGACATATTTTGAACGAGATAGCCTCATTCACATGGAGGCCATATAGGGAGGTTGAGGTTTGGGGAGATGTAGCTGATGAGCTGAGTTACATGCTGTGCTCTCGGCCACTGGTAGGTCGGTATGTAGAGATAGTAGAGAGATTCTGCATCACTCAGGTATGGCGACAGTTCGGGAGGCAGCAGCGAGTCTCGACAGAGACTACCACATATACCAGGGCCAGAGACGAGGAGGGTCATGGGTGGCTACCCATGTTGGACTATTAGCAGGCTATTGTAGAGATAGCAGGTATCAGGAGTGAGCCCTGAGAGTATTTTCTAGATATGGCAGATGCAGGGGCTGATGTAGCCTACAAAGCAGAGCGGCGGAGGGTGCCATTCCCTCGGTTTACGGTACCAGATGCACAGGTACCAGCACAGGGAGGAGACAGAGGGGATGACAGGGGAGACAGAGGAGACGGAGGGGATGGAGGGGAGGGAGGGGATGGCAGGAGGGGGAGAGGGAGGAGGATGGAGAGAGGAGAGGGGTCAAGATCAGGTGGCTAGAAATGGTCACGGGGACAGAGATCAATGACGCCCGAGGAGGAGGCGAGACCAGCTCGCCGGTAGGCAGAGGCACATCAGGATCAGCCTGCGGGGGGAGAGGATCTGAGAGCCCAGATACAGGCTCAGGAGGTAGAGATACAGCAGCTCTGGACTACTATAGCCATGAGAGATCAGCAGCTACTGGATCTGAGGGTAGAGCGAGATCAGCAGATAGCCGATCTCAGGGCAGAGATAGCATGCCGTGAGGCGATGGCACAGGCAGAGGCACTGGAGCTTCGACGGGAGTCAGCAAGAGCAGCCTACTATCACGGACTCTATCTGTAGGCCGTCCCAAAGGGTGAGAGAGTGCCATCATACTCTTAGAGGGAAAGGGTATCAGATGTGATACTCGATAGGAGAGCTATGCCTCCTCCACCACCACGAGCTCCTCACAAGGGTGGTAGCGAGTCTTAGGGTTAGGTCTTAGGTGTTTTGGACATATCTTGAGACTTTTGATCCAGATTTTAGGATCTCATATTGTATTGTATATAGATTTATGAGATTACTGGATGTTCGATGTATCATGTGTATTTGTCTTACTTGTGATGGATGTATCAGTTTATGTATATTGTCTTGTCATTTTGCTCAAAATGCTTATGTATATGCTTATGTATGTTCTCTCTCATAGATGTATGTTTAATTCTCATGTGTATGATATAGATTCATGTTTCTTGAAAATGATAGTTTTGATATAGATATGATGATATGATTAACCCCTTGTGATGGACAGGAACAGGTTCGAGATGAAAAAGACAAGGAGTGAAAGACATGATCGAGAAGGAGAAAAGGTGAGTGCAGTCGACTGACAGGTCCACGTAAGATGAAAAGGAGAGCTCTCTCCATATGCAAGAAATGAAAAACTAGACTAACATGACCCTAAAAATGCAAACTACTATGAAAGTGGTTGACTTGCAAGGTCACAATGCTTATAGACATCTAATTATCATCATTGAGCATTATTAGTAGCGTCGTAAGATCATACAATGCACACTAGCATAACTATGTGGATATGAATATGATCTTTATTAGATAGAAATGTGGAAATCTCACCTAGGCATCAAAGACATATAGGTCAAGAGGACTAATGCAGTGAGATCACTTAAGTTTGATATGGTGAGATTATGCTTGTATCAAGACACATGAAAATCAGGATAGCTAGAAGCATGCACTCGCAAAACAGTCAAGGATAATACCTTGTCAATCCATAGTGTCAAGTAGGACCAGCATAAATGCTCATGACAGGTAGGATCAACAAAATATACCCACAAGCAGATAAAGCAAGAAAACATGTTCTCATTCTCTCAGTCTTCTAGCTATGCATCATCGAAAACTTCTCAGGGAGAGACCACTCATCAAAGAAATCCTCATAGATAGCACACAAAGAAAAATAAAGTCATCATATCATCAGCGAGTTGATTGTTTAAGTGTGTGTGTGTTGGTCATAAAGTCAAACTCTGAGTATCATATCTGCTAATGAGAAATATCACATCATACGAGACTGTTGGGTAAGACATCTGATAAGTGTTAAGAAACACTCGACGCAAGGGTAGTGTTGAAAAACACTGTTTGGGGTGGTGTTGAAAAACACCTGTTGTGAAATGCCCCAAGAGACAAACGCACCTAAAAGACCAGTGCTACCAGTTATGCCCCCTAGACAAAGACAAAGACCAATTCTAGACTAAGCCAAATAAGGTCAAGGCATGATGGAAAGTGGCTAAGGGTCGAGGACGCATGCTAACAAATAGGGGTGCAAAGGCCTCAAGTAGCGCCTGTTTCCAGGTTTTCACTACTTGGAATCTTTTTTCTTTTCTTTTTTGGATTTTTGAATTTTTTTGATTTTTTTTGTATTTTTTCAGGACATTTTATGCTTTTTAGGATTTTTTCAGCGTCATATATGAATTTTTTTTTTGATATTTTTTCAAGATCAATAAAATATATACAAAGGATGCCCCCAGACAGAAACAGGCATCAAGGATAGAACTTCTTTAGGTGCACAATGTTGATGGGATCAGGGAGCTGTTCTCCATCAGGATCTGATAGTAAATACACACCGGTACCAAAAGCAGCTATGATGACATATGGTCCAAGCTAGTTAGGTTCAAACTTGCCCTTTTGCTCTCGGTTTTGTTGGTTCTTAGGGTTCTCTCGCAAAACAAGATCACCTATTTGAAATTCTCTAGGGTGAACCTTCTTGTTAAATGCTTTGGACATACACTTCTGATACACTCTCATATGATCAAAAGAAGCCTTACGCTTCTCATCTAGAAGTTCTAACTCCTGTAACCTCATGGCGCGGTAATCCTCATCTGTAATCAAACCTTTGAGTGAGACTCTAAGTGATGGTATCTCGACTTCTAAAGGCAATACCGCTTCAGTGCCATAGGTGAGGGAAAAAGGAGTGGCTCCTACAGGTGTGCGAATGCTTGTTCTGTAAGCCCATAGTGCTAAATTGATTTGTAAGTGCCAATCCCTACCATTCTTGTGTACTGTCCTATGAAGAATCTTAAGAATGGTTTTGTTAGAGGCTTCTGCCTGTCCGTTTCCCTGCGAAAAATAGATGGAGGACCAATGTTACTTGATTTTAAACTTTTTGCATAGATGCTTTAGGTCCTTATTCTTAAATTGACCCCCATTGTCGGTAATGATCTCAGAAGGCACTCCAAATCGGCAAATAATATGATTCAAGATGAACAAAGAAATGGTCCTCCCTGAAGCAACAGAAAGTGGCACAACCTCTACCCATTTTGTGAAGTAGTCAGTGGCAGTAATAATGAACTTGTGTCCACCTGATGAGTTGGGATGAATCTGCCCAACCAAATCAAAGGCCCAGCGCTGAAATGGCCAATGAGAAACAGAAGGGATCAGCTCCCTACCTGAAGCATGAATCAGGTTTCTGTGTTTCTGACATTTTTCACATGACTTAGCAAAGGTGACCACGTCTATCTGCATTGTGGGCCAATAATATCCCGCCCTAAGCAACCTTCGGGCCATGGCAAGACCATTAGAATGTCCACCACAAATGCCCTCGTGGATGTCAGCTAACGCTTGGTTGGATTCCTCCTTTTCCAAGCACCTAAGGAGCGTCCCATCTAAACCCCTCCTATATAAATCACCAGAGATGAGGGTGTGGTGAGAGGCGTTACGGATGAGGTTTTGGCGTTCAGAGCGGTTGAATGTGTCAGGAATGATGCCATCACGAAGGTATGAATAGATAGCACCATATTGGGAAGACTCATGTGTGATAATGGCACAAATGACATGGCTTTCAGACAAGTCAAAGATGGGATGGTGTAGCTCTTCCACCAGGAATTCAAATCTAGATTCATGTGTCTCCAACTGAAGAAGTGAAGCTAATGTGGCCATGGCGTCTGTAGCCTTGTTCTCTATCCTAGGGATCTATTGAAACGTCACAAAAGTGAAGTAGCGTCTCAAAGAATCAACCATCTTTTTGTAGGGTATCAATTTGTCATCCTTGGTTTGATACTCTTCATTGACTTGGTTGATGATTAACTGAGAATCCCCAAAGACATGTAACTCTGTGATGTTCCATTCTATAGCCATTCTCAAGCCATTAGTTAAAGCTTCATATTCTGCAATATTATTGGTACATGGGAATAAAAGTTTGTAAGACTTTAGAATATTGTACCCATGTGGAGAAACAAATAACACTCTAGCACCTGATCCATTTTGCATGCGGGAACCATCAAAGAATGTTGTCCAAGCGCGAGTAGTCGTATACAAGATGTGTTCGTCTGGGAATTCCACTTGGACCGACATACTATCCTGAATTGGGAAATCAGCTAATTGGTCAGCAATAGCTTGCCCTTTTATGGCTTTTCTTTCAACGTACTCTATGTCAAATTCGGTTAGGACCATCATCCATTTAGCAAGTCTACTCATGAGGGCAGCCTTACTAAGCAAGTATTTAAGAGGATCAATTTTGGCAACCAAATGTATGGTATGAGCAAGCATGTAGTGGCGCAACTTTTGAGAAGCAAACACCACTACAAGACAAGACTTCTCAATATTATTGTAATTGATCTCGTAGGAGACTAGAGTACGGCTGATATAGTATATGGCCCGTTCTTTCCCAGTATCATCTGTTTGAGCCAATAATGCCCCCAGGGAAGTGTCTGTAGCTGAAATATATAGGATCAATGGTTTCCCTAGAATAGGAGGCATTAAGATCGGAGGATTAGCCAAGTATTGTTTGATCTGATCTAGGCTCTTTTGACGATCCTCGTTCCAAACACAAGAAGCACCCTTATGTAATGTCTTGTTAAAGGGTTGTGCCCTATCTGCAAGTTGAGAAATAAACCTCCTAATTGATTGAAGACATCCTTGAAGACTTCTCATTTGACTGATATTTCGAGGAGGTGGCATATCTAGAATTGCTTGGACCTTTTCGGGGTCAACCTCGATACCTTTTGCTGATATTATGAATCCTAAAAGTTTGCCTGAGGTGACGCCAAATGTGCACTTCTTTGGATTCAATTTGAGTTGAAAATGTTCCATGTGATCTAGAATTACTTC
The DNA here is from genome assembly GCA_027943335.1 of Chamaecyparis obtusa. Taxonomy (NCBI): domain Eukaryota; kingdom Viridiplantae; phylum Streptophyta; class Pinopsida; order Cupressales; family Cupressaceae; genus Chamaecyparis; species Chamaecyparis obtusa. The sequence goes on along the minus strand of BSBK01008919.1, from coordinate 257,481 downwards.
CAGATCATTAAGGTGTGTGTCCCGTTTTCTTGATTTTGCTAGGGTATCATCGACATAATCTTTCATGTTTTTGTGCATCATATCGTGAAAGATAGTGGTCATAGCTCTTTGGTAGGTTGCTTCCGCATTCTTTAATCCAAATGGCATGACGTTCCAGCAATATGTTCCCCATGCACATGTGAATGCTATTTTCTCTTGGTCTTCAGGAGCTATTTTGATTTGATTATACCCTGAGAAACCATCCATTAGAGAGTATATGTCATAGCCTGTTGTCATGTCCACTATCATGTCAATGTTTGGAAGCGGAAAATTGTCCTTTGGGCATGCTTTGTTTAAGTCTCTAAAATCTGTACATACACGAATGGACCCATCATGTTTGGAAATTGGTACTATGTTTGAGATCCATTCTGCATAATCGATGGCTCTAATGAATCCAGCTCTCAAAAGTTTTTCTAATTCCCCTTTGACAAGGAGAGCTACATGTGGATGCATTTTTTTGAGTCTCTGTTTTACTGGCTTGACTCTTGGAGCTATGGATAAGTGATGCATGATAAGATTTGTGTCAAGCCCTGGCATGTCTGAATAGGTCCATGCAAAATTAATTTTCTTTTTTTGTAAAAACTGTACATATGCCTTGGTCTCTTCTTCTGATAAAGACTGAGCAAGATGGACTATTTGAGGATTTTCTTCTGTGTTTAAATTGACTGGCTTTGTTGGCTCAATCAATACTGATGATCTATCCTGGAAATAACTCGGCAAGTTATTAAGTACCTAATGAAGGGTGCTCCCCTTAATACCACAAACACATAACAGAAATAGAGAAACAACAACAATAATATGCAAGAATAGAAAATTGGCTTCTTATTATCTCCACAAATGTGGAATTACAAACTTTCAGAATTACAATATGCAAAGCCACATGGGCATTCCTTACAATATTCTGTAGGACAAAGCCTCAAATCAATACCCAGATCTACTACCCAGAACTATTCTGAACTGCCTAAGACAATAATACAGCCTTCCTTATATAGGCAATTATCCACCGCCTGGGAAGGTTCCAGAATTTTAGCCAATAAGGCCGACCAAACTTAGAATTACTTTATTTTACATTTTATTACATCATAGTCGGCTCAAGATAACCTTTGAAACCCGAACAGAAATCTTGAAGAAAATTATTTTTCGCCATTTCGGGTGGCCCAACTTTCGAAGACCATAAGTCATCACCAGTTGACCCGATCGACTATTATAACCCCATTTCGGAAATGCCACGAAGCGCTCTACAGGCTTGACCGGCACAAGCGCCTGTCACCCAAATTTTTGACCTCATCCGGGGCCTCTAAAGCCTTCAAAACTGAGTTCAAAGTTTCTGTACCCTGCTGCCAATACCGAAAATCTTCAATATCTTCCAATATACACTTGATCTGGCAATGAAACTTTACTGGCAGGCTTATATGACCAAAATGAACCTCCAAGAAAGGAATAAGATCATTCTGAGCACATACGAAAATTACCAAAAATAGTAACTTTCCATAAATAGCAGCTCTGCACAAGATAGCCATTATTGAATTCAAAAAATAGAAATATTTTTGGGTGATGCAAGATTGCTCTTACACCCAGGATGCTCCTGCATCAGACACTCGGGGTAATTTGAGAAGTGACCCTATCACGACTCAAGTCTGCAGAGGAAAACCAAGACGGCTAACCTCCTCCTTTGTCAACCATGATGAATCTTCAATAGGTCATCCTTTTCATTTGACCAAATATTCTTCATATGTCATGTTCCTTGTGCTTCTGCCAACACGACTGTCCAGTATATCTTCGATCTCCTTAGTGTCTAAACTAGTTGCTGGAATACTCCACTGTGCTGTTGTGATCTCATCTTCAACACCTCCTTCATGATACTCTGTCAGATCTGAAATGTTAAACACTGGCGAAATATTTAGCTCAGTAGGTAATTCTACCTCATATGCATTTCCTGAATCATGTTTCTTCAGTATCCTACATGGTCCAAACTTCTTCATTTTCAGCTTGTTATATGTACCAACTGGAAACCGCTCCTTCCGCAAATGAACCATGACTTCATCACCAACCTGAAATTCCTTATACCTCCTTTTCTCATCTGCCTTAGCCTTATACTGTGCGTTCATCTTGGTAATATGCTTTCTCACCTCTTCATGGATGTTCTTCAAATATTCTGCAAAATCCTCAGCCTCAGCACTACTTATTTCTCCTTTATCTATCTTTCTCAACTCAGATGCATTTCTTGGACTACTTCCATATATAATCTGGAATGGTGATTTACCAGTGCTCCTGTTGACAGAATTATTGTATGCAAATTCTGCCTGTGGTAAAATCAAATCCCATCCTGTTGGCTTATCTCCAACCAAACATCTCAGCAAATTTTCCAAACTCCTCTTCACCACCTCTGTCTGTCCATCAGTCTGTGGATGGTGTGATGAACTGAACTTCAAATCTGTCTTCAACTTCTTCCACAACGTATGCCAGAAATATCCAACAAACTTAGTGTCCCGATCTGAAACTATGGTCTTTGGCAAACCATGAAGTCTCACTACTTCTCTGAAAAACAATTCTGCTACATGAATAGCATCATTAGTCTTCTTGCAGGGAATAAAATGTGCCATCTTTGAAAATCTATCAACTACCACAAAAATTGAATCGTGTCCCCGCTGTGTCCTCGGTAAACCAAGAACAAAGTCCATGTTGATATCCTCCCAATGCTTCTCTGGTACAGATAATAGCTGATACAACCCTGTATTCTGCTTCACTCCTTTTGCCATCTGACATACTCTACAACTCTGTACAAACTTCTTCACATCTTGCTGCAACTGTGGCCAATAATAATTCTCACTAACCAAACCAATGGTTTTGTCACGACCAAAATGTCCAGCCAATCCTCCGCTATGCTTCTCCTTGATGAGATTCTCCCTCATAGAACTTCGTGAAATGCACAACTGACTCCCTCTGAATAGCATATCATCCTGGATGATGAAATCCAACCATTTTGTCCTGTCTAGAGTAACAGGTTCTGTACAAGCTTTCCAAGCTTCACCAAAATCAGGATCCTCCGGATACAAATTCTTGAGTTCCTTGAACCCAACCACTTCAATCTGCATTTTTGTCAGCAATAGTTGCCTTCTGCTAAGAGCATCTGCAATCCTATTAGACTTTCCACTCCTGTGTTTCAAAACAAATGTATAACTCTGCAAAAACTCAACCCATTTCAAATGCCTTTGATTCAATTTTCCTTGACTATTCAAATATTGCAAAGCTTGATGATCAGTATACAAAACAAACTCCTTAGGAAGCAGATAATGTCTCCACTTCTTTAATGCCTGAACTATAGCATAAAATTCTTGATCATAAACAGAATATTTCCTCTTGGCATCATTTAACTTCTCACTGAAATAAGCAACAGGTTTACCTTCTTGGCTCATAACAGCTCCTATTGCAGTACCACTAGCATCACAATCTAATTGAAACACCTTATTGAAATCTGGAAGTGCTAAAACAGGTTGTTCTGTAACTTTTTGTTTCAACAGTTGAAAACTCTTTTCTGCCCCATTAGTCCACTTAAACTCTTTTCTATCCCCTCTCATTGTTTCAGTCAAGGGTCCACAAATACTGCTAAAAGTTTTGATAAACTTTCTGTAAAAGCTAGCTAGACCATGAAAAGATCTTACCTCAGTAGCACTCCTTGGAGTAGGCCATTCAAGGATAGCCTGTACCTTCTCTGGGTCCATTTTTAGACCTTCTGCTGAAACTACAAATCCCAAATACACTAACTCTTTCTTCACAAAACTGCACTTCTTCAAATTAATCAACAATTTCTCTTCTCTCAACTTCTCAAATACCATACGAATATGCATCATATGCTCATCCAATGTCTTACTAAAGATCAAAATATCATCTAGGTAAACAATGACAAACTTACCCAGAAATTCTTTCAGAACCTCGTTCATGAGCCACATGAAAGTGCTCGGTGCATTGGTTAGCCCAAAAGGCATGACTAACCACTCATACAGTCCTTCCTTTGTCTTGAAGGCAGTCTTTCATTCATCTCCTTCTCTGATCCGAATTTGATGATATCCACTTTTCAGATCTATCTTTGAAAAATACACAGCTCCACTCAAACAGTCCATAATATCATCCATTCGTGACAATGGAAACCTGTACTTGATTGTGATCTTGTTTATTGCCCTAGAATCTGTACACATCCTCCATTCTCCATTCTTCTTTGGTGCTAATACCGCTGGTACAGCACAGGGACTCAGACTCTCACGGATCAATCCTTTCTGTAACAGTTCATGTACTTGTCTGTTCAACTCCTCACTTTCTGCAGGTGTCATTCTGTGTGCTGCCTTATTTGGCAAACTCGCTGTTGGGATCAAGTCCATCTGATGACTGATCTTCCTGACTGGTGGTAATCCATCAGGCACGTTATCGGATACAATATCCTGAAACTCATTCAACAAATCTGCAACTTCTACAGGAACATCTTCTACTTCCTCTTTACCAGCTTTTGGAATTAAAGCAAAACATACATGCTCATGCCTCATACCATCTAGGAAATTTCTTTCATCAACAAAAGTTATCCTTGCATTACCACATACCTTTTCTTCAATCTCCTTCAATGGTTTTAGCTTATGTCGCACTCCATCCTTTGTCAGGGAATAGGTATTCGCACGACCATCATGTACAGCACATCTGTCAAACTGCCATGGTCTACCCAACAACATATGACATGCATCCATAGATATGATATCACACAATACCTCATCTTGGTATCCGCCAATCTTGAACTTCACCAGGCATTGTTCATTGACCATGACCTTGTGGTCATCCTGTACCTAGGCAATCCGATATGGATGTGGGTGTTTCTGTCTCTTGAGCTTCAACTTTGTCACCATCTCTTCTGACACCAAATTGTCAGTGCTTCCACTATCGATAATCACATCACAACATTTACCTTCGCACTTGCACTTGGTGCGAAACAGGCTCCTTCTTTGCTCAGGTTCATTCTCACCACTCAACAGGACTCTTCTGTTAATCAACGTTTCTCCTTCTTTCAGCATCTTCAGAATTTGATGATCTGGCATCTTCATCTACATGTGCAACTCTGGCCTGGCCTTCATTTCTCCTATCTGTTCTGCCTTGGCACTGAGGACATTCAAATGCCCTATGACCTTCTTCTCCACAGTGAAAACATGTTCCACGGAAGCCACCTCTTCCAGATCCTTGTCCTCTTCCTCTTTGATCTCTATTATTCTAATCTTGGAAGCGATTGAAATTATTTCCTCGCTGATTCTGACTGCTACTGGCCTCATCCTTCTTTTTCGGATCTTCATTTCGGCCACCATATGACCGTCCACCAGATCGTCCACCGCGACCTCTTCCATTTTGTCTGCTCTCGAACTTCTTGTTCAGCTTTTCCTCTACTTTTAGGGCAAATTGGTATACCTCCTCAATACTGTTCATTCGAACCAGATTCAACTCCTCCTGAATGCTTGGCCTTAACCCATTAAGGTATCGGGCAACTTTCTCCTTATCAGCTTCGGCATGGCCTGTTCTGATGAGGAGTCGATAGAACTCCTCTGTATACTCCTGAACAGATTTTCCTGCTTGCTTCAAACTTTGCATTTTCTTCAGTAGGTCAAGCTCATAATCAACAGGAATGAACTGTCGCTTCAATTTATCCACCATCCGATCCCATCTTGTGATTTTATCTTTCCCTCTTCTATTTCGCTCCAATTGAATTTCTTGCCACCAGATCTTCGCATGACCTTTCAGTCTGGCCTTCGCAAATTTGACCCTATCAGGATCCTCAACATCTTCATACTCAAAATATTCCTCACATTCATTGATCCAGTCGATCAATTCCTCTGGGTTAAGATTTCCAGAAAATGTAGGAACCTCAGTCTTAGGTCTTTTCCCAATCTTGGAAATCGCTCGAAAAAGTCTTTCTTCCTCCTGGTTCACAATTTTAATTTCTCCTTCTTGATATTCTTCTTCGGCTTCATCCTCACTTTCGTCTCTGACATTAAGATTCATTCCTCTGCGAATCTCTTCTTGCAATGCTCGCACTTGTCTCTGCAGCTCTCTAACCTCAGGTGTCAAAGCACCAGCTCTTCTGCCCCGTTCTCTTCGTGGAGGCATTTTCGCGATGCGCGCTGAAACCCTAACCACGGTCCTGGTGCAAACTTCCTCACAGTCGGCGATCTGTTTACACACTCAAGAAAACATGCTCTGATACCACCTGATGAAGGGTGCTCCCCTTAATACCACAAACACATAACAGAAATAGAGAAACAACAACAATAATATGCAAGAACAGAAAATTGGCTTCTTATTATCTCCACAAATGTGGAATTACAAACTTTCAGAATTACAATATGCAAAGCCACATGGGCATTCCTTACAATATTCTGTAGGACAAAGCCTCAAATCAATACCCAGATCTACTACCCAGAACTATTCTAAACTGCCTAAGACAATAATACAGCCTTCCTTATATAGCCAATTATCCACCGCGTGGGAAGGTTCCAGAATTTTAGCCAATAAGGCCGACCAAACTTAGAATTACTTTATTTTACATTTTATTACATCATAGTCGGCTCAAGATAACCTTTGAAACCCGAACAGAAATCTTGAAGAAAATTATTTTTCGCCATTTCAGGTGGCCCAACTTCCGAAGACCATAAGTCATCACCAGTTGACCCGATCGGCTATTATAACCCCATTTCGGAAATGCCACGAAGCGCTCTACAGGCTTGATTGGCGCAAGCGCCTGTCACCCAAATTTTCGACCTCATCCGGGGCCTCTAAAGCCTTCAAAACTGAGTTCAAAGTTTATGTACCCTGCTGCCAATACCGAAAATCTTCAATATCTTCCAATATACACTTGATCTGGCAATGAAACTTTACTGGCAGGCTTATATGACCAAAATGAACCTCCAAGAAAGGAATAAGATCATTCTGAGCACATACGAAAATTACCAAAAATAGTAACTTTCCATAAATAGCAGCTCTGCACAAGATAGCCCTTATTGAATTCAAAAAATTGAAATATTTTTGGGTGATGCAAGATTGCTCTTACACCCAGGATGCTCGTACATCAGACACCCGGGGTAATTTGAGAAGTGACCCTGTCACGACTCAAGTGTGCAGAGGAAAACCAAGACGGCTAACCTCCTCCTTTGTCAACCATGATGAATCTTCAATAGGTCATCCTTTCCATTTGACCAAATATTCTTCATATGTCATGTTCCTTGTGCTTCTGCCAACACGACTGTCCAGTATATCTTCGATCTCCTTAGTGTCTAAACTAGTTGCTGGAATACTCCACTGTGCTGTTGTGATCTCATCTTCAACACCTCCTTCATGATACTCTGTCAGATCTGAAATGTTAAACACTGGCGAAATATTTAGCTCAGTAGGTAATTCTACCTCATATGCATTTTCTGAATCATGTTTCTTCAGTATCCTACATGGTCCAAACTTCTTCATTTTCAGCTTGTTATATGTACCAACTGGAAACCGCTCCTTCCGCAAATGAACCATGACTTCATCACCAACCTGAAATTCTTTATACCTCCTTTTCTCATCTGCCTTAGCCTTATACTGTGCGTTCATCTTGGTAATATGCTTCCTCACCTCTTCATGGATGTTCTTCAAATGTTCTGCAAAATCCTCAGCCTCAACACTACTTATTTCTCCTTTATCTATCTTTCTCAACTCAGATGCATTTCTTGGACTACTTCCATATATAATCTGGAATGGTGATTTACCAGTGCTCCTGTTGACAGAATTATTATATGCAAATTCTGCATGTGGTAAAATCAAATCCCATCCTGTTGGCTTATCTCCAACCAAACATCTCAGCAAATTTCCCAAACTCCTATTCACCACCTCTGTCTGTCCATCAGTCTGTGGATGGTGTGATGAACTGAACTTCAAATCTGTCTTCAACTTCTTCCACAACGTACGCCAAAAATATCCAACAAACTTAGTGTCCCGATCTAAAACTATGGTCTTTGGCAAACCATGAAGTCTCACTACTTATCTGAAAAACAATTCTGCTACATGAATAGCATCATTAGTCTTCTTGCAGGGAATAAAATGTGCCATCTTTGAAAATCTATCAACTACCACAAAAATTGAATCGTGTCCCCGCTGTGTCCTCGGTAAACCAAGAATAAAGTCCATGCTGATATCCTCCCAAGGCTTCTCTGGTACAGATAATGGCTGATACAACCCTGTATTCTGCTTCACTCTTTTTGCCATCTGACATACTCTACAACTCTGTACAAACTTCTTCACATCTTGCTGCAACTGTGGCCAATAATAATTCTCACTAACCAAACCAAGGGTTTTGTCACGACCAAAATGTCCAGCCAATCCTCCGCTATGCTTCTCCTTGATGAGATTCTCCCTCATAGAACTTCGTGGAATGCACAACTGACTCCCTCTGAATAGCATATCATCCTGGATGATGAAATCCAACCATTTTGTCCTGTCTAGAGTAACAGGTTCTGTACAAGCTTTCCAAGCTTTACCAAAATCAGGATCCTCCGGATATAAATTCTTGAGTTCCTTGAACCCAACCACTTCAATCTGCATTTCTGTCAGCAATAGTTGCCTTCTACTAAGAGCATCTGCAACCCTATTAGACTTTCCACTCCTGTGTTTCAAAACAAATGTATAACTCTACAAAAACTCAACCCATTTCAAATGCCTTTGATTCAATTTTCCTTGACTATTCAAATATTGCAAAGCTTGATGATCAGTATACAAAACAAACTCCTTAGGAAGCAGATAATGTCTCCACTTCTTTAATGCCTGAACTATAGCATAAAATTCTTGATCATAAACAGAATATTTCCTCTTGGCATCATTTAACTTCTCACTGAAATAAGCAACAGGTTTACCTTCTTGGCTCATAACAGCTCCTATTGCAGTACCACTAGCATCACAATCTACTTGAAACATCTTATTGAAATCTGGAAGTGCTAAAACAGGTTGTTCTGTAACTTTTTGTTTCAACAATTGAAAACTCTTTTCTGCCCCATTAGTCCACTTAAACTCTTTTCTATCCCCTCTCATTGTTTCAGTCAAGGGTCCACAAATACTGCTAAAATTTTTGATAAACTTTCTGTAAAAGCTAGCTAGACCATGAAAAGATCTTACCTCAGTAGCACTCCTTGGAGTAGGCCATTCAAGGATAGCCTGTACCTTCTCTGGGTCCATTTTTAGACCTTCTGCTGAAACTACAAATCCCAAATACACTAACTCTTTCTTCACAAAACTGCACTTCTTCAAATTAATCAACAATTTCTCTTCTCTCAACTTCTCAAATACCATACGAATATGCATCATATGCTCATCCAATGTCTTACTAAAGATCAAAATATCATCTAGGTAAACAATGACAAACTTACCCAGAAATTTTTTCAGAACCTCGTTCATGAGCCGCATGAAAGTGCTCGGTGTATTGGTTAGTCCAAAAGGCATGACTAACCACTCATACAGTCCTTCCTTTGTCTTGAAGGCAGTCTTCCATTCATCTCCTTCTCTGATCCGAATTTTATGATATCCACTTTTCAGATCTATCTTTGAAAAATACACAGCTCCACTCAAACAGTCCATAATATCATCCATTCGTGGCAATGAAAACCTGTACTTGATTGTGATCTTGTTTATTGCCTTAGAATCTGTACACATCCTCCATTCTCCATTCTTCTTTGGTGCTAATACCGCTGGTATAGCATAGGGACTCAGACTCTCACGGATCAATCCTTTCTGTAACAGTTCATGTACTTGTCTATTCAACTCCTCACTTTCTGCAGGTGTCATTCTGTGTGCTGCCTTATTCGGCAAACTCGCTCATGGGATCAAGTCCATCTGATGACTGATCTTCCTGACTGGTGGTAATCCATCAGGCACGTTATCGGATACAATATCCTGAAACTCATTCAACAAATCTGAAACTTCTACAGGAACATCTTCTACTTCCTTTTTACCAGCTTTTGGAATTAAAGCAAAACATACATGCTCATGCCTCATACCATCTAGGAAATTTCTTCCATCAACAAAAGTTATCCTTGCATTACCACATACCTTTTCTTGAATCTCCTTCAATGGTTTTAGCTTATGTCGCACTCCATCCTTTGTCAGGGAATAGGTATTCGCACGACCATCATGTACAGCACATCTGTCAAACTGCCATGGTCTACCCAACAACATATGACATGCATCCATAGATATGATATCACACAATACCTCATCTTGGTATCCGCCAATCTTGAACTTCACCAGGCATTGTTCATTGACCATGACCTTGTGGTCATCCTGTACCCAGGCAATCCGATATGGATGTGGGTGTTTCTATCTCTTGAGCTTCAACTTTGTCACCATCTCTTCTGACACCAAATTGTCAGTGCTTCCACTATCGATAATCACATCACAACATTTACCTTCGCACTTGCACCTGGTGCGAAACAGGCTCCTTCTTTGCTCAGGTTCATTCTCACCACTCAACAGGACTCTTCTGTTAATCAACATTTCTCCTTCTTTCAGCATCTTCAGAATTTGATGATCTGGCATCTTCATCTACATGTGCAACTCTGGCCTGGCCTTCATTTCTCCTATCTGTTCTGCCTTGGCACTGAGGACATTCAAATGCCCTATGACCTTCTTCTCCACAGTGAAAACATGTTCCACGGAAGCCACCTCTTCCAGATCCTTGTCCTCTTCCTCTTCCTCTTTGATCTCTATTATTCTGATCCTGGAAGCGATTGAAATTATTTCCTCGCTGATTCTGACTGCTACTGGCCTCATCCTTCTTTTTCGGATCTTCATTTCGGCCACCATATGACCGTCCACCAGATCGTCCACCGCGACCTCTTCCATTTTGTCTGCTCTCGAACTTCTTGTTCAGCTTTTCCTCTACTTTTAGGGCAAATTGGTATGCCTCCTCAATACTGTTCATTCGAACCAGATTCAACTCCTCTTGAATGCTTGGCCTTAACCCATTAAGGTATCGGGCAACTTTCTCCTTATCAGCTTCGGCATGGCCTGTTCTGATGAGGAGTCGATAGAACTCCTCTGTATACTCCTGAACAGATTTTCTTGCTTGCTTCAAACTTTGCATTTTCTTCAGTAGGTCAAGCTCATAATCAACAGGAATGAACTGTCGCTTCAATTTATCCACCATCCGATCCCATCTTGTGATTTTATCTTTCCCTCTTCTATTTCGCTCCAATTGAATTTCTTGCCACCAGATCTTCGCATGACCTTTCAGTCTGGCCTTCGCAAATTTGACCCTATCAGGATCCTCAACATCTTCATACTCAAAATATTCCTCACATTCATTGATCCAGTCGATCAATTCCTCTGAGTTAAGATTTCCAAAAAATGTAGGAACCTCAGTCTTAGGTCTTTTCCCAATCTTGGAAATCGCCCGAAAAAGTCTTTCTTCCTCCTGGTTCACAATTTCAATTTCTCCTTCTTGATATTCTTCTTCGGCTTCATCCTCACTTTCGTCTCTGACATTAAGATTCATTCCTCTGCGAATCTCTTCTTGCAATGCTCGCACTTGTCTCTGCAGCTCTCTAACCTCAGGTGTCACAACACCAGCTCTTCCGCCACGTTCTCTTCGTGGAGGCATTTTCGCGATGCGCGCTGAAACCGTAACCACGGTCCTGGTGCAAACTGCCTCACAGTCGGCGATCTGTTTACACACTCAAGAAAACCTACTCTGATACCACCTGATGAAAGGTGCTCCCCTTAATACCACAAACACATAACAGAAATAGAGAAACAACAACAATAATATGCAAGAACAGAAAATTGGCTTCTTATTATCTCCACAAATGTGAAATTACAAACTTTCAGAATTACAATATGCAAAGCCACATGGGCATTCCTTACAATATTCTGTAGGACAAAGCCTCAAATCAATACCCAGATCTACTACCCAGAACTATTCTGAACTGCTTAAGACAATAATACAGCCTTCCTTATATAGGCAATTATCCACCGCTTGGGAAGGTTCCAGAATTTTAGCCAATAAGGCCGACGAAACTTAGAATTACTTTATTTTACATTTTATTACATCATAGTCGGCTCAAGATAACCTTTGAAACCCTAACAGAAATCTTGAAGAAAATTATTTTTCGCCATTTCGGGTGGCCCAACTTCCGAAGACCATAAGTCATCACCAGTTGACCCGATCGGCTATTATAACCCCAGTTCGGAAATGCCACGAAGCGCTCTACAGGCTTGATTGGCGCAAGCGCCCGTCACCCAAATTTTTGACCTCATCCGGGGCCTCTAAAGCCTTCAAAACTGAGTTCAAAGTTTCTGTACCCTGCTGCCAATACCGAAAATCTTCAATATCTTCCAATATACACTTGATCTGGCAATGAAACTTTACTGGCAGGCTTATATGACCAAAATGAACCTCCAAGAAAGGAATAAGATCATTCTGAGCACATACGAAAATTACGAAAAATAGTAACTTTCCATAAATAGCAGCTCTGCACAAGATAGCCCTTATTGAATTCAAAAAATAGAAATATTTTTGGGTGATGCAAGATTGCTCTTACACCCAGGATGCTCTTGCATCAGACACCCGGGGTAATTTGAGAAGTGACCCTGTCACGACTCAGGTGTGCAGAGGAAAACCAAGACGGCTAACCTCCTCCTTTGTCAACCATGATAAATCTTCAATAGGTCGTCCTTTCCATTTGACCAAATATTCTTCATATGTCATGTTCCTTGTGCTTCTGCCAACACGACTGTCCAGTATATCTTCGATCTCCTTAGTGTCTAAACTAGTTGCTGGAATACTCCACTGTGCTGTTGTGATCTCATCTTCAACACCTCCTTCATGATACTCTATCAGATCTGAAATGTTAAACACTGGCGAAATATTTAGCTCAGTAGGTAATTCTACCTCATATGCATTTCCTGAATCATGTTTCTTCAGTATCCTACATGGTCCAAACTTCTTCATTTTCAGCTTGTTATATGTACCAACTGGAAACCGCTCCTTCCCCAAATGAACCATGACTTCATCACCAACCTGAAATTCCTTATACCTCCTTTTCTCATCTGCCTTAGCCTTATACTGTGCGTTCATCTTGGTAATATGCTTCTTCACCTCTTCATGGATGTTCTTCAAATGTTCTGCAAAATCTTCAGCCTCAGCACTACTTATTTCTCCTTTATCTATCTTTCTCAACTCAGATGCATTTCTTGGACTACTTCCATATATAATCTGGAATGGTGATTTACCAGTGCTCCTGTTGACAGAATTATTGTATGCAAATTCTGCTTGTGGTAAAATCAAATCCCATCCTGTTGGCTTATCTCCAACCAAACATCTCAGCAAATTTCCCAAACTCCTATTCACCACCTCTGTCTGTCCATCAGTCTGTGGATGGTGTGATGAACTGAACTTTAAATCTGTCTTCAACTTCTTCCACAACGTACGCCAGAAATATCTAACAAACTTAGTGTCCCGATCTGAAACTATGGTCTTTGGCAAACCATGAAGTCTCACTACTTATCTGAAAAACAATTCTGCTACATGAATAGCATCATTAGTCTTCTTGCAGGGAATAAAATGTGCCATCTTTGAAAATCTATCAACTACCACAAAAATTGAATCGTGTCCCCGCTGTGTCCTCGGTAAACCAAGAACAAAGTCCATGCTGATATCCTGCCAAGGCTTCTCTGGTACAGATAATGGCTGATACAACCCTGTATTCTGCTTCACTCCTTTTGCCATCTGACATACTCTACAACTCTGTACAAACTTCTTCACATCTTGCTGCAACTGTGGCCAATAATAATTCTCACTAACCAAACCAATGGTTTTGTCACGACCAAAATGTCCAGCCAATCCTCCGCTATGCTTCTCCTTGATGAGATTATCCCTCATAGAACTTCGTGGAATGCACAACTGACTCTCTCTGAATAGCATATCATCTTGGATGATGAAATTCAACCATTTTGTCCTGTCTAGAGTAACAGGTTCTGTACAAGCTTTCCAAGCTTCACCAAAATCAGGATCCTCCGGATACAAATTCTTGAGTTCTTTGAACCCAACCACTTCAATCTGCATTTCTGTCAGCAATAGTTGCCTTCTGCTAAGAGCATCTGCAACCCTATTAGACTTTCCACTCCTGTGTTTCAAAACAAATGTATAACTCTGCAAAAACTCAACCCATTTCAAATGCCTTTGATTCAATTTTCCTTGACTATTCAAATATTGCAAAGCTTGATGATCAGTATACAAAACAAACTCCTTAGGAAGCAGATAATGTCTCCACTTCTTTAATGCCTGAACTATAGCATAACATTCTTGATCATAAATAGAATATTTCCTCTTGGCATCATTTAACTTCTCACTGAAATAAGCAACAGGTTTACCTTCTTGGCTCATAACAGCTCCTATTGCAGTACCACTAGCATCACAATCTACTTGAAATACTTTATTGAAATCTGGAAGTGCTAAAACAGGTTGTTCTGTAACTTTTTATTTCAACAATTGAAAACTCTTTTCTGCCCCATTAGTCCACTTAAACTCTTTTCTATCCCCTCTCATTGTTTCAGTCAAGGGTCCACAAATACTGCTAAAAGTTTTGATAAACTTTCTGTAAAAGCTAGCTAGACCATGAACAGATCTTACCTCAGTAGCACTCCTTGGAGTAGGTCATTCAAGGATAGCCTGTACCTTCTCTGGGTCCATTTTTAGACCTTCTGCTGAAACTACAAATCCCAAATACACTAACTCTTTCTTCACAAAACTGCACTTCTTCAAATTAATCAACAATTTCTCTTCTCTCAACTTCTCAAATACCATACGAATATGCATCATATGCTCATCCAATGTCTTACTAAAGATCAAAATATCATCTAGGTAAACAATGACAAACTTACCCAGAAATTCTTTCAGAACCTCGTTCATGAGCCGCATGAAAGTGCTCGGTGCATTGGTTAGCCCAAAAGGCATGACTAACCACTCATACAGTCCTTCCTTTGTCTTGAAGGCAGTCTTCCATTCATCTCCTTCTCTGATCTGAATTTGATGATATCCACTTTTCAGATCTATCTTTGAAAAATACACAGCTCCACTCAAACAGTCCATAATATCATCCATTCGTGGCAATGAAAACCTGTACTTGATTGTGATCTTGTTTATTGCCCTAGAATCTGTACACATCCTCCATTATCCATTCTTCTTTGGTGCTAATACCGCTGGTACAGCACAGGGACTCAGACTCTCACGGATCAATCCTTTCTGTAAGAGTTCATGTACTTATTTGTTCAACTCCTCACTTTCTGCAGGTGTCATTCTGTGTGCTGCCTTATTCGGCAAACTCGCTCCTGGGATCAAGTCCATCTGATGACTGATCTTCCTGACTGGTGGTAATCCATCAGACACGTTATCGGATACAATATCCTGAAACTCATTCAACAAATCTGCAACTTCTACAGGAACATCTTCTACTTCCTCTTTACCAGCTTTTGGAATTAAAGCAAAACATACATGCTCATGCCTCATACCATCTAGGAAATTTCTTTCATCAACAAAAGTTATCCTTGCATTACCACATACCTTTTCTTCAGTCTCCTTCAATGGTTTTAGCTTATGTCGCACTCCATCCTTTTTCTTTTTTTCTTTCTCTTTTATTTTTAGACTGGGGTACTTAATATCAGGCTCTGTCATGCTGGTTGTTGGTTCACTGGTGGAAGAAGCCACGGGTTCAAGAGCATTCAAATAGCAGGAAACTTCATAATCATTCTGAAAGGTGAGGAATGTGGGCTCTTGATGGTGCTGAGACCAGTCAATTAGGTCAAAGTAAATAAGGGGTAGGTCAATGACTGGTTCAATGTTGTTTATGCGAAAGGTGTCATCTCTGGTGACCATATAATCGGAGTTCATCAAGTCTTCTCCTAAGATACCCAAATTAGGACTCATCCTACCAAACGAAGCGTCGCCCACTAAGGTAATTTGAGGAGTACGATCCTCTAGTCCTACACTAGGCTCGTGAGTCGCATCGGGTTTGGTACTATAAGCATGGACAATATCTACATCCAGATCGACTGTTGCATCTAAAAGTGAGTCCCATTCATATTCATGGGAATCTATGTCTGAGTCATCATTTGAGCCTCGTGATGTAGAAGCCTCAAGGTTAGGAAGGGTTTCCCCCTCTCTAGTGCTAGTATTGGTACTATCCGTTGTAGCTAGGATAATAACACTTTCTTTTGTCGATCTAGCAGTCACACAGTCACCATCCATCGCAGCTGGGATAGTAGGACTGTGAAGTATCAAATCTGTGGAATCTTCCCAAAGGAGATTTGTGGAGGGCACCCAATCATCAGACACATCTTGTTGATTAGAAAGATCAGGCATATAATCTAAGTCACTGTCACTGTCCATCGCAGCTGGGAATAGACTCCAACTCCTGATTGGTAACTTCCACCTACCCATTAGCTTGGGGGTGATAGGATAAAGATTTACCATGCCTGATGTTATATTCCCCCATCAGAGCTATAATCAAATTAGAAGTAAACTGAGGACCTTGATCAGATTGAATCTCCCTTGGTACTCCAAATTTGGTGAAGATGAATTCATACAGGAACTTTGCAACATTGTTATCCCTAGGGTGCTTCATAGGTTTAGCCTTAGCCCATTTTGTAACATAGTCAGTGCAGACAAGGATATATGATTTACCTTGGGAAGAGGGCTTAATAGGATCGACAAAGTTAATCCCCCATTTGTTAAAGGGTGTGACAACTACCTGTGGCTATAGGGGCATTTCATCTGTCTTAGTAGGCTATCCCATGCGTTGGCATTTGTCACACTTTTTGGTGTATTGAGCAACATCTTTGTGTAGATTGGGCCAATAGTAACATGTAGTCAAAATTTTCAATGCTGTTCTTTTGGCAGCAAAATATCCACCACAAGGTTCATCATGACATGCCTTGAGGATATCATAAGTTTCATCCTCTCTTAGCATCTTCTAGTTACTTGATCAGGACCAGTATAAAACATGAATCCAAAAATCCATGAATAATTAAAGCTCTTTTTAGTCAACAATCTTCTTTCTTTAGCAAAGAAATGAGCTGGTGTCTTACCAGTGGTGAGATAATTGGCAATATCGGCATACCAAGGATTGTGTGCAGTCAGCAAGAAAATATGTTCATCAGGAAAACTATCATCAATAGCTGCAGGATCATCAGGTACATGCAACCTAGAAAGAAAATCAGCCACCACATTGGACTTACTAGGTTTATTTATTATGGTAATGTCAAATTCCTGCATAAGAAGCAACTAGTGAGCCAATCTTCCAGAGATTGCAGGTTTGTTCATGAGATACTTGATAGCAGAATGGTTGGTATGCACATAGATCACATATCCAGTAATGTAGTGTCTGAATTTATTCAGGGCATAGATGACTGCAAAAAGTTCTTTTTCAATGACAGTGTAATTAAACTTAGCTCCCTGCAAATTTTTACTGATAAAGTAAATGGCATGCTCAACTGAGTCCACCTTCTAACCAAGAAAAACACCAATAGCATAGTCTAAGGCATCAGTATGAATGTGAAAAAGAAAGCCCCAATTAGGTCCTCTCAAAACTGGTGTTGTAGTGAGAACTTCTTTAATCTGCAGGAAAGATTTTGCACACTCAGAGTCCCAAACAAATTCATCATCCTTCTTGAGAAAGTTATACATGGGTGCTGCAAGCTGATTGAAATCCTTTATAAACTTTCTATAATACCCGACATGTCCAAGAAAACTTCGCACATCTTTTTATTTTGCTGGAGTAGGTAATGTGATAATCACTTCAATCTTGGCAGGGTCCACTTGAATACCTTTTAAAGATATGAAATGTCCTAAGACAACCCCTTCCATCATCATGAAGCACTTTTCACTATTGAGAGAAAGGTTGTAATCATGACATCTCTAAAGGAATTTCTCTAAATTTTCCTTGGCCTCACCAAAGGTATGCCCATATGCGGTAAGGTCATCCATGTAAATCTCCATGCAATCAACAGAGATATCTGAGAATATACTGATCACAACTCACTGGAAAGTAGCAGGGGCATTGCACAACCCAAAAGGAAACACCGAATAGGAAAATGTGCTCCATGGGTAGGTGAATGTTGTCTTCTCCTAGTCTTCAGGGGCTATTTTTATTTGATTATAACCACTGAATCCATCCAGAAAAGAGAAGTATTTCTTTCCAGCCAAGTTATCAAGGACTTGATCTATGAATGGTAATGGAAAGTGGTCCTTCTTAGTGGTTGTGTTAAGCTCCCTATAGTCGACACAAACTCTCCACTTCCCTCCTTTCTTAGGTACTATAACAAGAGGAGAGACCCACTAACTATTAAAAATGGGATAGATGAAGCCAACATTTAACAACTTCTGCAACTCATTCTTAACTATATCCCTTAGAGCTAGGTTAACCCTTCGTTGAGGTTGATGAACAGGTCTGAATTTAGGGCTGATATAAATTTTATGAGTGCAGAGCTTAGGGTCTAGGCCTTTCATGTCAGTATAATCCTAAGCAAAGGCTTGTTGATGTTCTTTTAGAAGCTGCAGGACATCTGTCTGCTGAGAGAGTGTCAAAGCACTGTTTACATTTAACTCTCGTCCTGGGCTGACCTCTAGCTTAGTGACCTTTTCTACCATGGACAAATGAGTAATTGGGGAAGACTCCATTTCATGAGGCAATAATGTATGAAGAAATTTTGAAGTTTCTGAATACTGCAGAGCATTGGAAGGTGGTAATAGACTTTCAAGAACACAGTCCTCTTGGGAACACACTTGGGATTGCACTCCATACTCATTCATAATAATGGAGGAAATGATCTCATCTTCTCCCCTAGAGGCTACAAAAGTTTCCCTAGATATCATCATTAACTGTCGAATGGAATTGACCTCAGGTTCAATATCATCCAAGTCTGGCCAAATTATTTGGTCATTTTGCAACATATGTTGAGATGGGGAATATAGAGTCAGATTTTTAGTGTTGACTCCATTGGATATAGTCATTTTTCGTGACTAACAAGCTATATAGGCATCTACAATAGCTAGCCAAGGACTACCTAGAATTATTGGATACCCTCCCATGTTAGCCTTTGGAGAAAGGACAACAAAGTCAACCAGATATTCTCAAGAATTCAAGGTGACTATTACATCCTCTACCATCCCATCAGGTGTAATGGTGGAACTATCAGCAAGCTGAAGGATGGTTGGGGTTTCCCTAAGACTGATGATATGCAACTGAGACATTACTTCCTTGGTCATGACATTTATGGATGCACCTAAGTCAACTAGAGCATTTTGGACTTGTATTCCTTGAATAGTGATTGTTACCATAGGGCTACCAGGATCAGAATACTTTGGAACTGTCAATTTCTCCAACATTAGATCAGATAACTGGCCTAGGACATGTATGGTTTTAGGATCCTTTTTCTTCCTCCCAAGCTGTTTGATACAATCTTCCTTGATGGCTTTAGTGTATGCAAGCACTTCTTTTATGGCATCCAACATTGGTATTTTAACTATCATTTTCTTTAGTTGGGCAAGCAAATCTAACACTGCTTGATTTTCCACTGGCTTAACTTGTTCCTCCAACCTATGAGGAAATGGGGGGTCTTGCACTGCAGAAGTAGTAGGTTTGACTGGTACCTTAGTTGGCCCTGGTGAGGTATCCTCAACTTTGGCTATGATAGGCTGTTGTGGAGGAGTAAGGGTTGTGCCAAACCTTAAATGGATATTATTTAGGGAAATTGCATAGCTCTGCTGCTATGTTGTTGATTTAGCATTGTTGGGATTAGGAGTAGGCTCAGAAGGCAACTAAGTCTATTTAGGGGAACTAGTGTTGGCTACAGGAGGAGGCATTAGAGCCTACTATTGAGGTGGTGGCATCAAGGCTTGCTGGTTTGATTGGTTCATCTAATTGTGTGGTTGTTGCCACCCCTACTGGGGCTATTGCCAGGGTTGCTGCCAACCCTGGTGAGACTGCTGCCAACCTTGCTGGGGTTGTGACCAACCTTGGTGAGGTTGCTGCCATCCTGGCTGAGGTTGTTTCCAACCTTGCTGAGGCTACTGCTAGCCTTGCTGAGGTTGTTGCCAACCTTGTTGAGGCTGCTGCCAACTATTAGACCCACTAAATCCACTATGTTGTTGGTTTTTCCATGCATTATTATTATTAAAACTTTGAAGAGGATCTTGGGGAATACCTAGTCTCTGAGCCCATGGCCTTCACTGGGCAATGTAGAGCACCTCTTCATCCTCATCAATGGCTTTGAACTTGGTAGGAATAGGTAGGGACTCCAAGCTTGCAACAGACTTACACCGACAATTCTTTTTCTTCTCCCTAGACTCCAAGCTTGCAACAGACTTACACCGACAATTCTTTTTCTTCTCCCTACAGTGTGGACAATACTCTGCTAACATTGCATCAAATTCATCTTTCTTTCTCCTTGCCTGCATTGTGTCCAATTGACTAGCGACATCATTGATGATGTCTTGCTTGAAATCTAACAATAGATTGGATAGCTCCATTTTGGACACACCTGTGCCGTTAGACTTGTGAGGCAAGGCTCGTAAGCCTCTTCCTTTCTTAATAGTAGCTCTAGAATAGTTCATACATATGCTCTTTATATCATCCCAAGTCTTCTGAGTAATGTCCCCCCTTGCCATAAGGTCAAGGGCCTCTATGCTTCCATCATTCACACCTCTAAAAAACAAATGCTTTTGAGATTCATCATTCAACTCATGTTGTGTGTTACGCTGTAGGATGAACATGAACTTGGAGACATATTCTTCCAAGGTTTCATCTTCCTTCTGTGACATTTTAAATATGTCATCTCCTTTTAAGTCCCCTCCTCTACAATAATCTTTGTACTTATCAAGAAACATGTTGCACATTGCATTCCAATTTGCTACAACATCGGCACCCAAACTCATAAACCACCATAGAGCAGCCTCTTTTAAAGTGGAAGGAAACAATTTGAGCTTATGTTCATCAGTGGTGTAGTCATAGCTTTGGTAGAGGACATCAAACTCAAAGAGGAAAGTCTTTGGGTCCTCCGTGATGATTCCATAGAATTTAGGAAGTGCGGCTGTAGGAATGTTCTTCAGATTTTGGTTACCTTGCTGAGTAGGAATAGGAAAAGGGAAGGTAGGATGAGCCATTACATTATCTAGATATTCTAGGTAAGAAAAGAGGGCATTTAAATGGTAAGACTCTTCAGATGATGGTGGTGAAAGCAATTGATCATAGGCATTAGAAAACATGTTCTCAAACGGTTCTTCTTCTTGTGGGTTTTCTAATTGGGGTTCCTCAAGCATTGGATTGAAAACCTCAAATGGTTCTTCCTGACTAAGGTTAGGTAGGAATCACCCAAGATGATCCCTACGTCTATGCATGCAAAATTATGCAGAATGAAAACTAACTTAATGACTTCTAGGTCGAACTAAATTGACACCATCCCTGGCAACGACACCAAAAATGACTGGTTAGAATAATATCCTAGGAACTCCAAGGATTGGACATCCTTTGAAAGTGATTCATTTCTAAAAATTATCACATATCTACTTAGAACATCATGCTAGACTTCATTAAATGCATCAATCCGGGAACGTGGACTTGAGATGATGGCTGCAAGGTTTATGCTTTAGTTCTCTTCAAGAGTCATCACTACTAAAGTAAAAGCTATTGCTACAGGAGATTTATACTGGAAATTGAAACTATAGATTAACTCTCGACTTGAAGGAAACACTTAACTGTAAATAGATAATGCTTCAAAAGTAAACCTATGTTGTAGGAAACAGTCAGTGGTTCTGTTACCAGTGGCTGTAGGAGCAACAGTGCTTAACAACTTCAAAGAAACTTAATTGAATCCTACTTAAAAATGAACAGGAGATTCAACTCCCATGTGGGCCCCCACAGAAGTATGAATGAATTACAACTCAGAGATTGAAATCTAGAACTATCATATATTCACTTAACAAAACATAAGTACAATATAGGATATCAAAGTATTTCACTTTGTTGATGGATTACAGTATGAATTTCTCAAAACATCTAACTAGCCTGGAATCACAAGTTCTAGCTTATTTAAAAGAAACTAAGAAAACATAACACCTACAAACTAAGTCCTTCATTACATAGCATAACAACTTCAGTTACAGGAACGATAACATCATTTATGCAAGAAGATAAGCCATGTTTAGTGCTTTGAGAATATAGGAACACTTGGTAACTAGATTGACTTGGTCTGAATCAACAATTGCAAAGTTATGGAAGGAGTGGACCTATGATGAAATCTGAAATAGTTATTCACCTTAAAAGACCCACTCATCCTTGAGTCCGTGCTCCTTGCTAACTTATTCTTCTCCTGCAAAAGGTTAGCATAACAAAATCCACAACACAAATCCAAGGCAAAGATTATAATAAGTTTTCCTATTTTAACGTAGCCTTGTCACACAACTGTAGGAGGTCTACCCATTAAAGCTAGAGAAGAAAAATACTAGATTTTATCATAACATTCATTAATATATATATATATATATATATATATATATATATATATATATATATATATATATATATATATATATATATATATATATATATATATATATATATATATATATATTCAGTCTTGTCCTTTAGTTTCAAAAGTATCAAATATACATATGGCTAAAGCTTATAAACATAAAAGTCTATATAATGTTTATGAAAAACCATAAGATATTTAAGTCTGAACTTAGAAAATCATAAACAAAACATTCCATAAACTTGACTCATCAATGATAAATCCACAAACAGGCAGATAGTGACAAGCCTATGGAAAAGTTCTTATGACATTTTTTTGTTTATTAATTCCTATCGTTATACTATAAGAAAGAAACAACTCTTAACGAGTGATAAAATCTTTTAACTTCAACCAATCAAAATTAAATATTTTTTTCTAATAATATTAGAATCCATGATGACTTTGAAGCCACAAGATGATTTAGAGTGTTCTCCTTGGATGCTATCACTTGTGTAGTGGGCATTAATCACGTTTTATGATGTTGTGATTTTAAACTATGCTTTACTCCTTCGAACCAAATTGCATATGATTTACAAATAGTAAGATGTTTAATTTTTTGTTGAGAAAGTAAGTGGATGAGAATATAAAATGTAAACTATGTGTCATCTTGGGCACAATCTTATGATAACTATTTTAAAGCCATTTTATAGTATAATATTATTATTTCTACTTCTTGTTAAGCCAATAGGATTTTTGTGGGAGCTTTTGCTCCTAGAAAATTCACCATTTTTGTCATCCACCTTGCCTAGTTGCATGCTTACAAATGACAATTGTTGTAATTTTCCTCCTAGAAAGCTCACCATTTTTGTCATCCACCTTGCTTGGTTGTGTGCTTGCAAACTGTGGTTGTTGTCAATCCTCAATAGTTTGCAGTCATACTATTTTCCTATATGCTCACAAACGATAGTGGCTAAGCTCCCTACAAAATACACTAAAGACAAAAAAAAATGTCAAACTTTTTTTTCTTCCAGATTCGTGAAAACACAACAATTTATTTACATTTTTTTATGGTTTTCGACTATAAAATGTGCGAATCATGAAGAACATATGGTGAAAATTTCATGAAAATATGTTGTGTTTTATATTTTTTTGAAATTTGGTCAATGGTGCATTTTGTAGGGAGCTTAGTTGCATCCCTCACAAACTACTAGTGTTGTGACACTATTCCCCCAACACATTAGGTGTCACTTATCGCTCTTTTGGGTTACACCATAATGGTTTGGAAAAAAACACCATAGGATTGCCCTCAAAGAAAATCACCTTAGAGAAAACTGCCAAAGACAAGTATATATGTTGCAGTGGTCATCGACATTAACAATCAAACATGATATTTTTTTTGTGTTGCCAGAGGTATAGGCATATCGATCCCTTCCATTTAATTTTGTAGAGGGTTTCAGAAAAGAGACTAGAGATATTATGATTGGGTGATTTATCTCTGTATTATTTTTATTAATTATGTTCATTAGGGTTTGCAAATTTTATTCATTACTTCTCTCTTTTCTATTAACTTCTAGTGTGTCTATAATTGTAATTTCTACAAAACAAACTTGGTGCAAAGTTGATGTATACAACCCCTTATATGTTCAATCTAGCATTGATGACATCTAAACCCCTATCATCTCACTGTTGCATGTATCAAGTCATGCAACTGCTAGTAGAAGTCAAGTGATAATAAGAGGAAGGAGTGGACTAATTAAGAGAGAGAATTTGGCTCAATTAGAATAAGCTTTGAGTATCTTTTTCATACAAATTGGATAATCTTTGAGTTGTTTCCTTTTAATCATTTTTGCAAGGCTATGCTTGATATGACAAGGAGTATGAGCTTTATTTGATTATGATGTTTATTACACTTTAGAGATGAATATATAGATTACATTGTTTTCTATGAGTAAAAATGATTTTAAAAGCTATTTTTAGTATTGCTACTATTCAATCTATTAAACGCAGCCTGAAAGAGGAACAACTTAAAGGGAAAAGAGCTTGCATAGAGGAGTTGTTTGAGAATAGATTAGGTACTTTAGCTTCAATGGTGATTCTATTGTAAGACTAGAAAAAAGGCATGATTATCATATCAAGGAAACCATAAAACCTCAAAGACATGCAAACCTATCTAATCCTATCATAAAAATCACTTGAAATATAAAGGAATTAAACAACAGTAAAACCCCCTTCAAGTGTAATTTCCATGTTCTCCTTTCTTCTCCATTGAATAAGATTATGTAGCTCTTGATCTTGACAAAATGTACAAAATTTTGAAAGAAAAATGATAGAAAGAGAATACTAGGATCTTGGTTAGCCAAATTAGTGCAAATGAGGCTCAATTTATAGGGCTGAGAGCCAAAATGTAGATTTGGAATCTGGAATGTGCAAATGGAAGATTGTCATAATTGCATTGTACAACTTATTAAATTGTCATAATTAAAAAGGTTTAAATTTAAAAAGGTGTCATTAAATGACACATTATGACAATGTGTAAGAAAATGTGTATAGCAAGATGCAAGCACAATTAGGGAAAAAATGGAAGGGAAGATGTAAGAGGGTGATGCACAAAAAGAGGAAAATATTAAGGGAAAGGTGGAGGATAAACAATAGGAAATGAAGCACAATTTGGGGGAGGTGTAAGAGTCATGTTTTCAAATTTTGAAAATTCATTATTCTCTCCAAAATGGAAATTAGAAATAGGAATTTAGGAAATTCCATAAATGATGCAATTGGCCAATTAATTAATATAGATTAATTAATTGTGGAGACATGCCAAAGATGGAATAAATAAAGTCAATCTATTTATTCAAAATTAGGGACAAAGAATGGGTTATTTATCCCTAAGGGATAAATTATTTGACTGTTGGCTGAATTGATGACTTTGATGCAAATTTTAAATGTTTCCCCAAGTCGGTCATGTGTTCAATCTCTTTGGTCTCAAAAATTTGAGAGGTGAATGGTCTGAAGTTTATAATATTTCTTACAAGTTTTTGGATCTATCAAAATAGGTAGTGACTATAGTAAGTATACCTTGTCTTGATTTGGGAACAACTTTTTGGATTTGATCTCTTTTTGGGCCAAGTGAGCAAACAATCCCGCAAGGGACAAGAAAAACTTGTGAGAAAAACACCATTTTGGATTTGATCTCTTTATAAAAAGACTTGTAACTTTGAGTGTGTATGTTCTAAAAATATTTCTCACTAGTTTTGTAACATCGAAAACATATACAAGCAATTCTACCCTATGGAATCAACTTATCTTTGAAAACCTTTGCTCACAAACTTAGGCACACACCAAAGAGCTAATCAGAATACGACCACTATAGACCATGCAATGGGTCAAACAATTCCTTATTAGTCGACCCCAAATGCTTAAGGATGGAATGATATGGTGAGTGTCTTGGGGAGGTTACTATCCTCCTTGCACAAAGATTATCAAACTTTCAAGGGTAGATCAGGTAGGTTTCTAGTTTAACAACTTTCAGTGTTTCTATGGCATCCACCCATTTGGTTTGTATGTTTATGACTCACTTAAGAGCCTATTGGACCACGTCGGCTCATTAGGAAAGTTTTCCTGATTTGAACTATCATCCACACACCACATCTAAGCTTGGTTTGATTGAGACATTTCAAGATTTATCCTATGTCTCATTTCTATACCAGTCAGAGGATTACCAGTTTGAGATCATCCTCTAAAGGGGAAGTGCACCCTCTAGATAGGCCTCACTAGAAACAATTAACCTACCCAATCTTTCTCTTCACCCAAGATCCATGAAGACAAGGGGAGAGGATATAAATATGAGTTGGTCACTTGTGTCACTTAGATTAATGAGATTTGATCTAAACAAATAGCTCGCTAAGACATGTTGAGAAACACATCTTCAAACACATCAATAAGTGTTCTTTCCAAATTGAAACCTAATAAAAGCAACCATGTGTTTTCTATCTACCAAAAAAAACACTTAAGAAGATTTGTCAAATTTTAGAACCCAAAATGAAGTATTTGAAGGTTGATTTTAGAGCGCAAATTGAAATGTTTTGACTGATTTGTTCACTTTTAACCTTTGTAGATTTTAAGCCCAAAAAAATGTGAGGTTTTGATAAATTTTAGTGCACCAAAGTCCAAATGTAGATAGCATGTTCAATTTTATCCAAGGTTCTTTTTAAATCTCAAAATCAAGTGTTAGGAGTTGTGAGTTCATACAATGTTTATTTTAATACACCAAAAGACTATGAGTTCATTATGTTTTTAAAAAATTAATCCACATTCCTGCCAACTGTCCCTGTGATCTCACTGACCTGCACATAGACAAAAAATATAACTTGTGGAACAATGATCCCATGAACCATACACATGATCCTATGGGCCTGTCAGTAAATAAAAAATAAAACACACATAGAAAATGATAGAACTGTAAAAGCTATACCTCAAGGGTGATCTCAGCTGGTCAACACATAATATCACAAAGCCAAGTCTCGAACCTATGGATACAATTTTTAGACTCTCTGACATGAAAAAATATTAAATGCCTTATGGCTTACAAATTTTATCAAGGAATCCCACGAGGCTAGCCTACAATCCTACCAATTATGTAGAATAAGAGAAATATAGAAGGGAGGAAGTCAAGATAGAGAAGGGGTCATTTTTGTGGGAATGCGATCCTACGGGTTTATCCTCAGATCTCATTGACTGTCCCTAGGATCCTGTCGGCTATATTTTTGGATGACTATGTAAACATCAAGGATAGTATTGAAGGTACAAACACTTTTTTTTGACCTTCCAAACTTTCAAAAAACCAAAAAATCTTGCAACACACTCAAACAACAAAAAAATGTTAGATATTGGTTAGTTTTTTTTGTTGCAAAAAAAAAATGAAAAGATGAGAAAAATGATCCTTAAAGTGGGTCCCACAAGGCGTGCCAAAATGTATGCAATGAAAATGTATGTTAGTAATATAAAGCTTAACTAAACATTCAACAAACAAACTCAAATACAACACTTAGATTGGACAAAGAAAGTAAGTAAAAGAGAGTGCAAACCAAATGGTTATAGATTTGTCCAAATGGTTGGATGTGTGCTCATGAACCTACTTAAGCTTCAATGGATGTAGAGATAATTTGGCATTATAAGAGTATGGTTTGACATTTTGGCTCTCAAAATGACATTATAAATTTTCTTTGAATGGTGGATGGATTTGTGAAGGGAGAAGGGTTCAATTTATAGGTAGAGGGGAGGTCAAATGAACGATCAAGATACAAACTTGAGGAGTGGCCAAGATGCATTTGAAGGAGAGCACATGGATTGTGCTTCTTCAAACTCATAGCCTTGTGACAAGTGTCACAAGGAGAGAGCTTGGGAGTGGATTAGGGTTTGGGGAGACATACCTTAAAGACACATCTTGTCTCAAATCTTCAAAGGTCAGTCCTTGAGGATTGTGACCATACACATCTTGTCTCAAATCTTCAAAGGTCAGTCCTTGAGGATTGTGACCATTTTGGGGAGTGTGAGAGGGGACAAGGATGTACGAGAATTTAAGATTGGCGTAAATGCATATGGTTGGGGATGTAAGATATGTGACATGAGGGTTGATTTGGGTTGGCTTAGGATTTCTTAATCCTCATGATTAAGATTGTGCAAATGTTCAGTCGGTGATTAGACTTGGGTTAAGGGTAATTAGTGGGCAAGTGGGAGAATTAGGAGGATGTGATGGGAGGAGAGAGAATGAGTGGAGGGTATAATTAGTTAATCAAGGTTAATTAACTAATTAAGAGGGCTTAGTATGCATGAATGGGTTGGGTTGAGTTAGGATCGTGGATCACGTGGTTGAGATAGGTTAGGTTAGGGGTTAAAGTTAGGAGCCATGTGATCAAATTGATTAAAAGAGGTTATTTTAATTAGGGAGGAATAAAGGGGTTTATGAATTAATTTAAATAGATAATTGTATTTATTTAAATTAATATAGGAAGGGGGATTTAATTAATTAAATGGTTATGGGTTGTCATTAGATTAATTGGATTAATTAATTAGGGGGATGACATAGATTAATTAAATAAAAAATATTTAATTAAAAATTCACTATGAGAGAACTAGATGTGATTATGAATTTATGTAATCAGATTTAGGTGTCTACAACTACATCCATTCATGAAGGTCTTTCATGCAAGGTGAATCTAACATTTATCTTATTTACATTAATTTCCTTTATGCAATTTAAATTTCATTTCAAGGTTGATTCCTATATAGGGGTTTGTCCAAGGATAACCCCTTTCCACAAAATTTTCCCCCTTTTTTCTCTATGTAGGAACAATTTTAGGAGTTACAAATCCAGATTTGGGAGTCTAGGACACAGTCATAGGCCCTCAGAAATTTTCATTAGATTTGGACCTACAGAGACGAGGTAAAATTTTCCAACCTAGTATAGGATGAGGTCAACTTTCACGACCTTGTCCCACACTTTTTGGCTGAAAATTGCATATCAAATATTTATAGACATCATAGTCCCAAATCTAGAGTTATAAATGATTCAGGCACTTCGACGATAGTCAAATTTAGATTTGAAGGTCATTTTTCCTCTTCTAACTTCAAGGTGAGTCTATTCTATCTAATTTTCTCTTGCACTTACTTTCATAGATCAAATTTACATTTCCTTATCATTTCTACACAAGGAATCCAAAATCATACATTGTATAGATCTCGCATTAGCACCCTTTCTTTTTCGTTTGTGCTAATTAGATTCACTTTTTGGGAGGTTTTGTATTCTAATGTATGTTGGATTTTGGATCTAGATACTCTTAGTATTGATCACCATTTCCACCATTACATTAGTTTACAATATTTTCTTTTCTTGAAAATGCATGTCTATTATAAATGACCTTTCACTTGGGGTGCATAATGTGTTGTTCTTTGCCAAGTATTCCCTTACCTGGCAATAGGGAAGGTGTGTATAATTGATCCTCATTCCTCATTATAAAAAATCCATTATCTCTTTGTTGAATTATTACATTTTCAATATGCTGTCCTTCCTCGCATGTATTTGTTTGTTTTACATGAGGATATTATCTTTTTTAGGAGATTTACATCCTAGTTTACAACCTTTTCCTTTCTTGAAAGTGCATGTCTATTATAAAATATTTATCACTTGGTCTATATAAGGTGTTATATTTTTCTTTCCTTCAATATTTTTTAGAAATTTTTCATTTATCAATCTCTTATTCATTTCCAATGATTCCTTTTCTCTTGGTTATGTGTTATTTGTTTGTCACATGATATACTTTCTTGCATGGAGTTGTTTGTTTACATAAGGATATTATCCTTTTTAGGAGATTTACATCCTAGTTTATAAACTTTTCCTTTCTTGAAAGCACCTGTATATCATTTAAAAATACCCTTATTTGGGGGCTTAAAGTGTGTTATCCTTCATCAAGAATCCCTTTTTCAACTACCAATAGGGGGGCTAAAAGGGTGCATTATTGTTCTCCTCCTCCTCTTTGTCTTCAAGATGATATCCTTTTTCAATAACTCCTCTTGAAGGTAGATGTCTTGTAGCCAAAATATCTTCCTTTCTAGGGTCTCTTCCTACTTGTTGATATTCTTTCACCATTATCTATTCCTTGGCTAACAAGAGTCTCCCCTATTTTCTAAGGTTATGGTATATATTGTTGCTTTAAGGATGTATCCTTATTGTTGGAAATATGTATCCTTGTTCTCTTTTCCTTATGATTCCACCATATTTCTATGTCACCATAATAAGGAGGGGGAATACATGAAACCTCCTTGTACATTATGTATCCTTATTCATCATAGATCCCTAAGGAGACTATGTTTTCTTTAGAAATAATCTCTCTTGTAAACCCCTAAGGAGACTACGCTTTCCTTAGGACTAATAAGTTGCATAGATCCCTAAGAGACTATGATTACCTTTGGAATAATCACTCTCATAGATGAATGCATATACTATGCTTTCTATAGGAATTGTCCCTTTTTAACAAGTTCCCTAAGGAGACTATGCTTTCCTAAGGATAAGTTGTCCTATGCACAAATAATTTTTCAAAGTAGTGTTGACTAGCATAACAAATCTTGCTAGAGCATAACTTCCACCTTGAAACATAAATCTCGTATGGGATGAGTGGAATTAGTATAATACATCTTTCTAGTCTTTCTACTATTTCTTGTTCTCTCCCATGGATAACCTAGCATAACATAATTTTACTAGATTGTTAGATTCATGGTCTCTTGCTTTCTCTCCATGCTCTCATATATTTTCTAGTGGGTTAGATATTGGAATTATGTCTTCTCCTTCACCTATTCTCTTTCCCTTTCCCTTTCCATGTGATCATTTTTACTTTTTCAATAGCTTTTCAAATGTGATCTTAGTGGTTGGAACATTTTTTTGATGAATGTCTCTTTAACTAGTTGATTTAGAATTTTGTTTTTAGTGTCTTTTGTATTTTTTTAAAAACTATTTTTGTGCCCTTGCATGTGGTTTTTTGAGTTAAGATCCTTTTTTTGGGGGGTTACATTCTTAAAATTAGTGATGTCCTATCCCTTTTCAGTTTTGACCATGGTCATCTCTCTCTCTCTCTCTCTCTCTCTCTCTCTCTCTCTCTCTCTCTCTCTCTCTCTCTCTCTCTCTCCTTTTACCATGATCATGAGGTTGAATCTTACTCCTACTAAAGTGGGGGCTAAATGTACCATCCTAAATTATAAGAAACTATAAGTAGATGCTCAATTTAGCCCCATTTTAGCATGTGTATTGACTCCTACATTGATTTCTGATAGTGTAGCTCTATATTGCTCATATTTTCATCTTTATTTCCATCTTCTTGAATCTTGAATCAATTTTGATCCCCTTTTTGTGTGAAGAGGATGCCCATGCCACCGTCTTTCCTATGTTTTTCCCTAAAATTAAAACCTGGGGTTCATCTCATTAGTTAAGAAGGATTTTCAAATTCCTGCCAGTCTCCTTCACATTTTAAGCCCCAGAATATTGTGATAGGTATACTATCAAGCTACTTATCCTCATTTAGACATCAAGAAAATAAGGAAAAAATATTTCAAGATATCTCCTACACTTTTGCATCTAATCATTCTCAAGCAATATTTTAAGAAATCTAAGGTGTTTTTAAGGCAATATTTTCCATGGATCAAGTGTCTTTCCCTCATTTAAGGCCAAGAAAAGGATTCCATAATCAAGGAAGAAGATCATAATACAAGCATCCATATACACAAATTCAAGCATCCACATTTCTTCAAGCATTCAAGTCTTCCACTCTTATAGTTATTTTTCTCTATATCCATCAAGTATTATGGAAAACTACAACATCCATTAGACAAGGTTTTGTCTTTCATGATTTCATTTTGGGTTTTTGTGTGAATTCAAATCTATTTCATTAACATGTTTGATTGCATTCAAATAAACATTTCCATTTCCAAGGTATAATACACTTCATTTTTAGATCTAGCCTCTGCTATATGAAAATGCACTTTTATTTATTTCAAGGTTGATTATAAACCTTGATTTGACCGAGGTGAACCCCCCTCTACACAATATTTTCTCCATTTTTATGTATGAAGGTACATGTTGCATTTATACCGGTTTAGATTTGGAAAGTACAGGGCTTGACAAACAATTTGCAATTTGAATCAGTCAAAAGTGTTAGGAAAAGGATACCCTAGGCGACGTCTTTCTAGGAATAGGATGGCGTCGGAAACCTTTTCCCCCAATAACTGAATCAAACTAAAATCATAGGTTATTGAAATATTTTGATATTTTTTCTGATACATGTAAGGAGTTGTTTATTTTCTATCAATTTGTATGCATAATAATCAATCATTTCCTCTATTTTGTCTTAATTCTCATATCTCCCTATTATTTTTCCTTATTAGTGAAGTAACTTGGACACCCATTTTTCACTAGGACACTTGTAAGCCTATTGGGTTATCTCTCCTTCCTAATGTGCAATAGGAAATAAGATCTACCCATTGATACCCATTTCATATTATACAAGATCAAAGACAAATTTCAAGCATCTAAGGCATGATCAAAGCAATCTTCTCCAATGTAGTAAGCTTCTTTCCTATGAAGACAAAGTAGAGGAGATCATGTAATCAAGGAAGAAGATCATTTCCATCTATTCAAGAATTCAAGTCTTCGAGCATTAGTTTTATCCTCATTAATATCAAGCATAGTGGTAACCTACAACAATCATTATGTAAGGAATTTATTTCTTGTTTTCCTTTTGGATTTTCATGTGGAGTCAAGCTATTGCATCAATATTTATGATAACATTCAAATAAGTACTCACATTGCCAAGGTATAAGACACTTCAAGCTAAAAATATAGCCTTTTCTCTATATTAGCACACTTATTTCATTTTAATTTCAAGGTTAATTCTAAACCAAGGTTTGATTGAGGAAAAACTCTCTCTATACAAAAATTCTCTTCTTTTATGTGTGAAAGAATAAGTGGTTCTATTTTTGAGACTGAATCAAGGAAGTATAGAAGCCTAATATAGGATGCAACTGAAATCATTAGAAAGTGCAAGGAACAAATCAAGACAATCAACCTAGTCCCTCCAAAATAGATTTAAATCAGATCTGTGGGTTAATTATAGTATTAGAGTTCATTTTTTAGCATCACAATCAATTTTTTTAAGGTTTTTGTAATTCTATGTGCACAAAAAGTCAATATTTTCATCATTTAATCTTAGATTTCACATCTCCCTATTTTTTTATCATATTTTTTCTTTTGCCATTTAGTGAAGAACCACTACACCTATTTAGTGCTTGATCCCTTTTGAGCCTGGTGGGTCTTCTTCCTTCCAAATGTGACATAAGGATATGATCCCACCCATTAGTCCATATTTTCTTATGATACAAATACCAATTATTGAACACCTCTGAATGTTGAGAGTGGAGGGGGGTGAATCAACATAAACAAATACCTAACACTTCTACCAAAATTCTCATTTGCTTTTTATTAATCTAACTAACTATCACAGAATGATATATCAATGACAAAACACATGCATGAACACCAAATTTACTTGGAAACCCCAATATGGGAAAAACCACGATGAGGATCACACTCACTGTATGAAATAATTGATTATAAATTTTTAGGCCAAAATCCAAGGAACTCACTCTCCCTAATGTACTTTAGGCACATTACCAAGGAACTCACTATCCCTAAAAGGACTTTCACAACATTAGGGAAAGATACTGGTCTACACAAATCTTCCAACAAAGTAGGCTAACTTTCAACAGGTATAGACAAAAGATGAAATGAAAATATGTAGGATATCCTGATCATCTTATGTAACCTCTCTATTTAATTCAACAATTCACACTTATTCTCTTCCTTATTCAATTTAATTTGTCTCCACATTCAATTATCACACACTTCACCACTTCCTTACAAACCCTCTTACCTTTCTCATCCATTCACACACACACACACACATATATGTTGGAAACTGCAATTGAAGCAATTGTTTTATTGTCATTGATGTCAAACCTTAACTAGTAAGACTATTGCTATTTAAGAAAGTACTATATCTATTTGAGTGTTGCTAAGGGGATAGGCAAGGTTGGTAACAACAACACCTAAGGAAAGGTTGAGTTATCTTGATACTTCAATGAGTACTTGATAATGTGGCACAATGATAAGACAATGTATTGTTTATCTAAGTAAGAATGAAGACTATACTAGTAGGCTTAACTAAGCAAAAGTGAAGAAATCTAGTTTAAGCTGAGTGTTGTTTGTGTCGACCGAGCTAGTGAGTGCTGAGTTAAATTAGTGTTGACCAAACACCAGTTAATTACTGAGGAAGACAATGTTAGCCGAGGAAATAGTTTATGTGGTGACCGAGCTTTCTAGAGAAGACCGAGAAGTTGGACACAGTATTGACTGAGTGTCAGTATTTTGCATTGGATGAAGAAGTCAGATTTCCAGCCAACATCGTTGAATGCTTGGATTATGTAAAATGTGTTGACTTTATTTATTGATTGTATGAAAGCATTTAATGCACTGTAAAATGTTTTATTGTAAATCTTTAAGAAGATTCAAGATATTTCTAAAAGGATAGCTGAAGAACATAATGTAGGATGGATTCAATGAATTTGACCTAACCCTAAGATCTACAAAGGAGATTAAGTGGCAAAAGATGTATTGACCTAACAGAGGTAGTATTAAGGAAACCTAAGCGAGAGGTTGAATGTAGAGAGAGAAGTGGATGCTGGAAGTGTTGTTGATGTTATTGATTATCTAAGTAGAAAAGGCTGAAGGAGAAGTGTTGTGATCACTTGAAGGGTGCTGAGTAGATCAGTGATGGAGATGGAAAAGATTCACAGTCAGTAAGCCAACATATGTGTATGGAATTGGATCTGATATTTGCAAAGTGAGTTGTATGTTTCTTAGATCAATATTACTGCTACTTTCTAACCATTGTAACAGTCAAAATCCTTTTAATAGAGGTTGACCTAACAGTCATAGGTATAAATCCTTTGAACAAGGTTGCATTCTAATGGAGTGTATCTAAGTCCTATAACAAGGCACCATTTTAAAAGAGCGGTTTAAATCCTTTAACCGGGTCACACCTGACAGTGTGTTTGTAACCTTTGACAGGTTTGGATTTTCATTGAGCTCACTTTAGAAGAGTGAACATAATAGTAACATGTTACAGAGTGGTTTTTCCCAAATTGGGTTTCCACTATAAATCCTGGTGTTTATACTTGTGTGAATGTTTTGGTTTGAAAATTTCTGTGTTTTACAAGTTAGATGCTATTAGATAAGTGGACTGCATTGTTATATGTTTCTGTTATGCAATCAGTAATGACCGAGTAGGTGTTGGTTATTAGATCTGATTTGTTGAAGAGTTTAAAAGTTTGTTTTATACATCTAGACCTGAGAACAACTGATTCACCCCCCCCCCTCTCTATTTTTTTAAATCATATTAACAATTGGTATTAGATCAGTTGTTGGTGCTTACAAAGAACAAGTTTGAAGGTACTTGAAGCAAATGATCAAGATGTATAAGGAGGTACCTAAGCTAAATAAGGAAAAATTTCCTACATGGCAAAGCCTGATGAAGCTACATCTGGCTGGTATTGGTGATTCTGCTAAGTATTACATTGAGCATGACTATGTCACACCTGCTACACCTCTGACTGCTGAGGAAATGAAAGCTAAACAAGAGCACAACCAAGCAATGTTGGAGATTGTGTCTGCCCTAAGTTATCTAGAATTTGAAGAGATCAAAGACTGCAGTACTGCAAAGAAAATGTGGGACACCCTTTCAAGCATTTATGGTAGTGATGTGAATGTGTTGAGAGCAAAAGCCAAGAGCCTAAGAGGTAAATTTGATGAAATGAGAATGCAAGAAGGTGAGAATATTGCACAATATTATGGTAGAATAAAAGAAGTTGTAAATGCTATTAGAGGAGCAAATGGAACTATTGAGGATGAAACTGTAATAGGAAAAGTATTGAGAACTCTGCATCCTATCTATGCAATCAAAATTTCTATAATCCAGGAATCTAGATGTAACTCTCCTAATATCCTTACTTTAGAAAGTTTGGTTGGTAAGCTTACTACTTTTGAACTTTCTAACTATGATAACTTCACTGTTGGTAGTATTGAATCTGCTTTTAAGTCACAAATGGTTCTAAATAAGTCAAAGAAGGAAAAAGAAAGATGCATCAGTGAAAGTGAAAGTGAAAGTGGCACATCTGATGAAGAATTTGAGGATCTAGAAGCACTTATGTCTAGAAGACTGAAAAGGGGAAAAGGAAGGTACAAAGGTAAACTCCCTATTATATGTTTTTTATGTAATAAAGTTGGTCATATAGCTGATAGATGTCCTGATAGGGATAATAAGGATGAAGAAAGAGACAACAAGCATAAAGACAAAAGAGAAGATAGAGGTTACCGAAGATATAAAGACTACAAAGGGAAATGTAAGAAATCCTGCTACATTGCTGAAGAAGAGATTGACACTAATAGTGATGATCTTGAAATTGAAGTTGTCTATGTTGCAATGAAAGATGAATCTAATGAGGATGAGAAAATTGCATTGATATCTTATGTGAACAAAAATGATAAATGGATTATTGACAGTGGTTGTTCACATCATATGACTGGAGATAAGAGTAAGTTTGATACCTTAAACCATTATAAAGGTAGGAGTATGAAATTTGGAAATGATGGACCATGTCTTGTTAGAGGAAAAGGATTGATTAAGCTGTCTGATAAGATCTCTTGTGAAAATGCTTATCGGGTTGAGGGTCTTAACTATAATCTACTGAGTGTTGCATAACTTAATAGCACTAGCTACCGAGTGGAATTTCATCCTAGGAAGGCCAAAATATTTGATGCCACAGGTGAACTGATTGGAAGTGGAGAACAGACAAGAGGTAATTTGTTCTATCTAGACCTATCTGAAGAAACATGTATGCTTTCCCAACTTGGAATAAGTGGCTATGTCATGTTAACTTTGATAATCTGGTAGAAATTAGCAAGAAAAAGAAAGTGAGAGGTCTACCTAGATTGAAGAAATCTGAGAATGTAATGTGCAAAGAATGTCAGTTGGGTAAGATGACTAAGTCTAGTTTCAAAAGCAAAACCTTTACTTCTGAGAACATATTAGATTTGGTTCATACTGACCTTTGTGGACCGATGGGTGTACAAAGCTATTGTGGTGCTAGATATTTTATCCTGTTTGTTGATGATTATACCAGAATGATGCATGTAATGTTCTTAAAGGAAAAATCTGATGCTTTCCAATTCTTTAAGTGGTATGTGGCCAAGGTTGAAAAAGAGACAGGTAAAAACCTGAAGTGTCTGAGATCTTACCGAGGTGGAGAATTTACATCAAATGAGTTTAATCTATTTTGCAATGATAGAGGGATCAAAAGATAGATGTCTGCACCTAGAACTCCTCCATAGAATGGTATAATAGAGAGAAGGAATAAATCTATCTTGGACTGTGCACAAACATTAATGATTGAAAAGAATGTTGCACAGAAGTATTGGAAAGAAGCTATAAGTACAACTATTTATACTCTTAACCGAGTACAGATCAAAAAAGGTTCAAATTTGACACCTTATGAATTATGGCATGGGTATGCACCGAATGTAAAGTACTTTAACATTTTTGGAAGTAAGTGCTACATATTAAAGGATAGTAGGAATGGAAAATTTGATGCTAAAAGTGATGAGGGTATATTCCTAGGCTATTCCACAAAAAGTAAAGCTTATAAGTGTTTGAATTATAACACTAACAAAATTGTGGAAAGTGTGAATGTCAAAGTTGATGAGTATGTAGAGAAAAATGAAGCTGATAGTAACAAAGTACTAGAAGATTACAGATCTTTTGTGTATATAGAAGAAGAAGAGGCAAGTGACAGACCTGCACCTGATGTTGAGTCTCGGGCAAGCAATGCTGAGTATCAAGATAACAATGCTGAGAGAAAAGAAGAATGTGCCGAGCGATAGGAAGAAGCTGCCAAGTATCAGGAAGAGGTTGCTGAGAATTCAGAGGTTGAATCTGACAATCTTGTTCATGAACATGATGAGCCAAATGAAAGAAGAGCAAAACTTGTTCTAGCACAATATGTAAGGAGACATTACAAGTATGAACAGATTATTGGAGATAAAGATATTGGGATTCAGACTAGAAGCAAGGCAAGAGATCCAACATGTTTACTATGTGAATATGAGCCTAAGACAAGAAAGGAAGCATTAGAAAATGAAGACTGGATAGAAGCAATGAATGAAGAGATTGACCGGATAGAAAAGAATGATACCTGGACTCTGGTGCCAAGACTAGAAGATAAGAATGTCATTGGGACAAAGTGGGTATTTCGTAATAAGCTAAATGAACATGGTCAAATCACAAGAAACAAGGCTAGGCTAGTATGCAAAGGCTACACACAAGAAGAAGGAATAGATTATGGGGAAACATTTCCCCCTGTAGCAAGATTGGAAGGAGTCAGAACTCTGCTTGCATATGCTGCCTATACAAGTTTCAAGGTATACAAAATGGATGTCAAGTCTACATTTTTAAATGGTATATTGGAAGAAGTATATATTGAACAACCAGAAGGATTTGTTGATCCAAACAAAAGACACATGGTTTGCAAACTAAATAAAGCACTATATGGACTAAAAAAAGCTCCCAGAGCATGGTATGAGAGATTGCACAACTACCTAATATAGATTGGATTTTCAAGGACAAATGACATAAGCAATCTATACATGAAAGATGAAGAAGGTAAATAAATCCTATTATCCAAGATCTTTGTAGATGATATTATATTTGGTGGACAAGATGCCTTCTGCAAGAAATTTTCAAATGAAATGCAAACTGAATTTGAAATGAGTATGTTTGGGGAGATCAATTTTTTTGTTGGTTTGCAAGTATATTAGATGGAGAAAGGAATTTTCATCACCTAGTCTAAATATGTTCATGAGCTACTGAAAACCTTTGGTATGGAAGACTCAAGGCCAGTAAGCACTCCCATGGCTACTGGACATAAGTTGTCTAAGAATGATGATGCTGTAGAAGTTAACCAGACTTTGTATAGATCTATGATCGGAAAGCTACAGTATGTTGTACATAGTAGACCAGATATTGCATTAGCTATTGGGATTATGGCAAGATTTTCTGCCAATCCTAAGGAAACTCACATGATGGCAGTTAAAAGAATCATGAGATATTTGAAGGGAACTGCTGACTATGGATTGTACTACAAGAAGCATGACAAATTTGAACTGAGAGTGTATACAGATGTTGATTGGGCAGGAAATGTAGATGATAGAAAGAGTACTAGTGGTGGATCTTTCTTTCTTGGACAAAGATTAGTTTCTTGGACAAGAAAGAAACAAAATTGCATTTCCCAATCTACTGCTGAAGCTGAGTATGTGGCTGCAGCTGTCAATTGTTCAAATTTGATATGGATAAAGCAATTGTTGGTAGGCATGAAAGAAGAAATTAATGAACCAGTTTTCATCTGCTTTGACAACACAAGTGCTATCAACATCTCTAAAAACCCAGTGATGCACACAAAGACCAAACACATTGCCATCAAGTATCATTACTTGCGAGAACTGGTACAAGATAAAGAGGTCCGCATGGAATATGTGAATACCAAGGAATAATTAGCAGATATATTCACTAAAGCTTTACCTAAAGAAGCCTTTGAATACCTGAGTAAGGGGTCCTTCCCCTAACTGAGGCCGCCTAGTCAAGCTAGGAGCACTGCATCAAGTGTGTAGCAATGAACATCTAACATATTGATGTAGAGAAAGGTCACACTTTAGGAGCAGACTAGAGTTGTGAAGAGCACAACAAAGTCAGAATCAGTCATAAGTAAGATGATAGAGGGAGAAATATTCTACTGAACTGAAAGGATGATACCTACATCTACAGGATGTATGTTTTTTGTTGCTGCTTTGTCATTTTTGTCAAAGAGGGAGATGATGACAGATGAATACATAGAATGAGAAGATCAAGACAGTGAGGGAAATACAGTGGATGGTTAGGCATGGCTAATTGATTCTATATCAGAATGAAGCTAAGGATATTATAAATTTCTCTGATGGACATATAAGTTTTTGGATTGGTTGGCAATTCATGTGATATTCATATGGTGTTGCCATCAATGCCAAAGAGGGAGATTGTTGGAAACCGCAATTAAAGTAATTATTGTATTGTCATTGATGTCAAACCTTAACTGGTAAGACTATTGCTATTTAAGAAAGTACTATATCTATTTGAGTGTTGCTAAGGGGATAGGCAAGGTTGGTAACAACAACACCTAAGGAAAGGTTGAGTTATTTTGATACTTCAATGAGTACTTGATTATGTGGCACAATGATAAGACAATGTATTGTTTATCGAAGTAAGAATGAAGACTATATTGGTAGGCTTAACCAAGAAAAAGTGAAGAAATCTAGTTTAAGTTGAGTGTTGTTTGTGTCGACCGAGCTAGTGAGTGCTAAGTAAAATCAATGTTGACCAAACACTAGTTAATTGCTGAGGAAGACATTGTTAGCCAAGGAAACAGTTTATGTGGTGACTAAGCTTTCCAGAGAAGACCGATAAGTTGGACACAGTATTGATCAAGCGTTAGTATTTTGCATTTGATGAAGAATTTAGATTTCTAGCCGACATCATTGAATTCTGGGATTATGTAAAATGTGTTGACTTTATTTATTGATTATATGAAAGCATTTAATGCACTGTAAAACATTTTATTGTAAATCTTTAAGAAGATTCAAGATATTTCTAAAAGGATAGCCGAAGAACATAATGTAGGATGGATTCAATGAATCTGACCTAACCCTAAGATCTACAAAGGAGATTAAGAGAAAAAAGATGTATTGACCTAACAGAGTTAGTATTAAGGAAACCTAAGTGAGAGGTTGAATGTAGAGAGAGAAGTGGATGCTAGAAGTGTTGTTGATGTTATTGACTGTCTAAGTAGAAAATCCTGAAGGAGAAGTGTTGTGATCACTTGAAGAGTTCCAAGTAGATCAATGATGGAGATGGAAAAGATTCATAGTCAGTAAGCCAACATATGTGTATGGAATTGGATCTGATATTTGCAAAGTGAGTTGTATGTTTCTCAGATCAATATTAATGCTACTTTCTAACCATTGTAATAGTCAAAATCCTTTTAACAGAGGTTGACCTAATAGTCATAGGTATAAATCCTTTGAACAAGGTTGCATTCTAATGGAGTGTATGTAAGTCCTATAACAAGGTGCACTTTTAGCAGAGTGGTTTAAATCCTTTAACCGGGTCACACTTGACAGTGTGTTTGTAACCT
The DNA here is from genome assembly GCA_027943335.1 of Chamaecyparis obtusa. Lineage (NCBI taxonomy): Eukaryota > Viridiplantae > Streptophyta > Pinopsida > Cupressales > Cupressaceae > Chamaecyparis > Chamaecyparis obtusa. The sequence continues at coordinate 216,021 of BSBK01008919.1, read as the reverse complement.
TTGACAGCCTTAGCTTTTCACCGAGCTCACTTCAGAAGAGTGAACATAATAGTAACATGTTACAAAGTGGTTTTTCCCAAATTGGGTTTCCACTATAAATCCTGGTGTTTATACTTGTGTGAATGTTTTGGTTTGAACATTTTTGTGTTTTACAAGTTAGATGCTATTGGATAAGTGGACTGCACTGTTATATGTTTGTGTTATGCAATCAGTAATGACCGAGTAGGTGTTGGTTATTAGATCTGATTTGTTGAAGAGTTTAAAAGTTTGTTTTATACATCTAGACCCGAGAACAATTGATTCACCCCCCTCTTTGTTGTTCTAAATTATATATATATATATATATATATATATAGGAGTTTTTTTTATTATAAAAAACTCAACAAGGTCAACCATAAGACAAATAATCAATGTTTATACAAATTAAGCCACCAAGATCACAAATACTTAATTCAGTCCACCCTAGGTGATAAAGGGGACCCAAATACATCATAATAAGTCTTTCTCAAATGATATGGTCAAAGTGGATGTATTTCAACACTGTCCAAGGATAGATCCAAATGTAACATGTAGACAAGCATTAAAAAATGTCATTAGTTTTACCAATAAAATTCTTTGAAGCACATAACACCATGTGAAGCATAACACACAATGACATGAAAATAATTCTATATCCAAACTAGTAAGAATTAAATCTAGTCACTACAAATAGTTGAGTTGATCAGAAGCCAATGCAAATAAAATTTGTGTACTTAGCACAACACATCTTCACTTGCAAAGCACACAAACAAGAAATAGTTGAGCTAAAACACTGCACAAACAATTGAAACATGTCCACTAGACTACACATCATGAGATACCAATGTGGAGTAATGAAAAACATTCTCCAAGACCAGCCTATCTATTTCAAATATCCAACTTTACTATCATTAAGTAACACATCATAACTTCTTCAACAAAACAACTAGGGACTTGAAATCATGATAGTGCAATATTCATAGTACATAATCATTATAACTAGAACTGTAAGCCATTGTTATCTTATGTGGATGTATGAAAATAATTATGCCATAAGATCATTAATACTATTTCCTTCATATTCCAGCTTCTCATACTTCTATCTACCAGATATACCTCATGTATTGACATATTGTGACCATCAAAACATTAAAATATTGTCTAAATACACAATTGCAAACTTCTATTAAATTTCAAATAATATTTCATGCATAAAAACCATCAGATACTCTTTCCTTCATAGTCTTCAAATACTCTTCATTAGATGCAATCAATACTCTCAGTATACAACATTTTACCAGCTTCTTAATCAAAACAAGTTCTTAACCACAACAAGTTTTGATGGAAAACCACTAGTTAACATTAATGACAACACATAACATATAATGATAATAGGCTTAAGGTTAATTCTAAGGTAAGAGATAGAACATGGGTTATGATTAGGGTTAGGGTTGCAGTTAAGGATATACTCGAGGATAAAGATAGAATTAGGGTTATAAATAAGGTTAGAGTTATGGTTAGAGTTATGATTATGGATAGAATATAGGTTAGAATTAGGGTTAAGATTAGGGATAGCGTTAGGATTTGGTAACACTGAGAGGGGGGTGAATCAATGTTATAGTACTTTGTTAGATTCTTCAAATTCTTTATCTTCTTTAAACAACATATAAAGATATAGTATAAGATAAATAACCATGCAACATAAACAAACATAGCATAACTCATAACACCATATTTATTTTCAAGGAAACTCTATTAAGGGAAAAACCTCGGTGGGGATGGTACCCAAAAATGTTTGCACTATGAGTATATTAACCCTATTAAGAGTTCTAACCATGTTAGGAGCCGAGTATTACAATAGGCAGGTCCTTGTTAAAGGACATACCTTGTTAGGAGTCTTTTACAATGTGAGCCCAATTAAGGAATCAACCCTGCTAGGAGTCCAACCCTATTAAAGGAAATCAATCCCTGTTAGGGGTGTACAATAGGTGCAATAACACTTACATTTAATCTATTGTCCTGAATACAGAGAGTTAAAAAAGTATTCCTTGAAGAAATCCTCTTGTTCTCCTTTCTCTTGATCTCTTCTCTATCTCTTAGATGCCTTCATAGTTCACATCCATCTCTCTCATCCATATCATCATCACACACTTTTACAAAAGTGTTTGTATACTTATACCTTGTTAGAGGTATGTTACAAAAGCTAGTTGGCATTACTCTGGCTAGACATTATATTATTTAATACACAATTTCATGCTTTGTTAACATCCTTAGTTGGACTCTGATCCAAGAACACATCCAAAAATAACTTTCCAATCACTCACAAAGTCAGCCTTAGTGATCGCCAACAAGTTGTACTATCTTCACATCCAATCAACTGAACATATATCTTTGATATCTCAATATTAACACATGTGACCTTAAACACATATTCATTAGTGTCTTGCAAGCATGTAACCAAGATCACATGCCTTTATGAATCTCTTGTGAAGTTTTCTACGCTTTTCTGTTAGATTGGGTCACAGGAACAGTCTGTGGACTTAGGTATTTTTCCTTCATTATCTGCATACAAACATAGTGATGATATCCAATATATGCGATCATAAATTTGATAAGTGTTTCTATAAATGACAAAATTCCATATGTGGATGTGCCTACACATGCATTTGTATGCATGTGGTGACCACTTGCCAACAATCTCCCCCTTTGGCATTGATGGCAACACTTAGTGAAAAATGACTAAGTGCAACATCAAGACAAGAATGTGAAAGGAAATATTGATAGAAATGCAACACATAAATTTAACACATGATCTTCAGAAGAACCTTTATTTTATTTATGTTTTGTCTTTTTACATTCTTTTCTCCTTACATTTTTTTTCTCTTTACATTTTTATTCTATCTCTCCCCCTCAAACATCAATGGAAAAGGGTGCCAAAAATATCCTAAGTAGGTGCCAAAACAAAAAAATTGAGAGTGTTCAAAATCATAACTAAATTGTCTGCAACACATCTCTGTAGTTTGTTTTCAAAATCTATATATCTGCATCCCAAGCTGCCTTAATTGCTTCTACAACCTAAATCAGTCTATGGAGAATATATGCGACCTTGTCTACTTCTTCTACATATGTAGGTTCTAAGTCTTGAAATGTTTTGAGGCAAAGCTGAAGGTCCTCATGAGTACTCTCCAAGACATTTACCTTTGGTGATAGATATTCTTCAAGGTGTGCTCACACAAGTTACCAAGGACTTCTCTTGTCCAATCTAATTAGGATCCTAATCTCTCTTCTAGGATCTCAATAGCCTCAAGAATCCAAGCCTAAGACTACCCTAACTCCACTCCAAGAGTTATTCTTCTTGTGTTTAACCTTGAAGGACAACTATCACTAGTTTTGTCTCAATGCTTACTTACTCCTTGGATGACTCCAAGTGCTCTTTTACCATAAATTGTCACAAGTGCTATAGGGGGTCCATTATTCATCAAAAAATCCTTTTGTGTTCCCATTAATTTTATTTGAATAGGTTTCAAATATATTTTCCATCGGGTTCACAATCTAGCTTGCCCTTGGCTCATTAAGCCTAGTAATTCCTTATAGCCCTAGATAGGGTGCTTTTCTCAATCCTTTCTAAAAAATTCCAAATGACCTCAAAAAAAATCTTGACATTTGGATACCCTTTTGGGAGAGCTTAGATATTTTGTAGGTTTTAGGGTTCTAGGGCCTCCGTACAGTAGATTCCTAGATTGTAGGGCTAATAGGGCTATTTTTAAGCTAGTCACTGATTTTTTCCTAGAAATCTAGGATAGAGGATTTTCCAATGCCTAATCTCACTAAAAAGATACAATATATCTATGGTCTATCTAAAACCATACTCCATTCATGCTTCCATTCTTTCTCCTGCAAATGCACACTACTTCTTCTCTGTCATGCACCTAGCCGGGTACACCAGTCTCGCCTAGGGCATGACCTTAAAAATGGCCATTTGATTCTTCATGTTTCCTCCCTACATATATACACTATAAAATGGATCCCCTACCATATTTATCCAAACCCTAGTGTTTCCCATGGTTGGATTCTATGGGGGAGCTATGGAACCAAAACTACTCTATGAACACTAATAAATAGACTACTTACAAAATGATTTATTAAACTAACCTAATGAACTAAAAAAAACTCTATCACTGAATGTAAAGATATTTAAATCAACCACACAACACAAATATAACACTAATTTAAGCTCTTCAATACATGTATTTACTCTTACACTCAAAACCAATCGACTGTCATTGCAATCTGAATACACAGTCTATTTTCAAACTCTAAAACTTCTCTCTACAACTTGCCTTGGGAAATGGGATGATATCTCAACTGAAATATGCCCTTTCCTATATTTTAGGCCACTAAGCATTGATTAGTTCCCTTAACTCTAAATGGGATCAATGTTGTTGATGTTGTATGCAACATTTGCCAAAAATGCAAATGTTGTCATGACAACATTTAAGCAACTTTTCATAATTGCTTCTTAACTACCCTTAACGACCACTAAGCCTTCTTAAATAATGTAGGAACATAATTTAAGCCTTTTAAGGTATTTTTCCAATCCATGCTAAGTCTAGAAGACTTTTGGATACTTTTACATCTATTTTCCCATTAAGGCCTAGAGTACCACTAACCACTAGAAAGCTTTAAACAACTAGGATGGATTGATCCTAGCCTAATCCACCTAGGAAAACACTTGCAAGACCTTCTAAGGTAAAAAAAAAACCTACTAACTTGGCTATGGTCGGTACAAGCCAAAATGACAAACATGCTTGGGAGTGAGGCTAGGTGCTCCTGCACCATCCTCCCCAAATGAAAAGATTTCAATCCACCCTTGGATTGAGAAGGTTGGAATCCACTCCCAACTTCTTGAATTCTGATTCCTTGATCCAGGTGGCTTCTTCATTGCCCTATCCATTCCATTTCACCAGATGTTCATAATATGTTCTCTGTCTAGTCTTCTTGTATGCCCTGGAATCCAGTATTTTCTCTGCTATCTTAGGTGGTGTAGATGGTAAGTTGAGTTCTTCCACCTCTTGTATAACCTCAATTAGACTCTGATCTAGATCTAGTGTTGGTCCTTTATACAAGACCAAGTCTGCTACATTGAACACAAGAGATAAACCACTATCCTCTGACAATTCCACCTTGTATGCATTGGTGCCATATTTTTCTAGAATGGTACATGAGCCAATTATTCTCATCTGAAGCTTGTGAGACATTCCTTTTTGTAGTCTTTCTTTACTAAGATAGATCATCAATAGATCCCCAACCTTGAATTGGACATCCATTTTTCTTTCATCCACCTTGGTCTTAAGTTTCTCTATATTTTTAGTGAGTGTCTTCTTTACTATCTCATGGATCTCTTGCATAGCATTTGCAAAGTCTTCTACATAGGAACTTCCCTTGGCTCCATCCTTCAGGTCTTTGAGCTCATATATGCCTCTAGGATGAAGGCCATAAACTATTTCAAAAGGACTCATACCAGTAGTCCTATTCACTATGTCATTATAGGCATATTCTGCCTATCCAATGAGTTGGTCCCAAGCCTAACCATACTCCTTAGTTAAACACATTATGAGGTTACCAATTCTACTATTTACTACTTGTGCTTGACCATCAGTCTGAGGATGGTATCCAGATCCAAAAGATAAGTTGGTTCCTAGCTTTTGCCATAGAGTCTTCCAAAAATGACTCATGAACTTTGTTCCTCTGTCTGACACTATGCTCAATGGTAAACCATGTATTCTGACTACCTCTTTGAAGAATAGGGAAGCTATTTGAATGGAATCATGAGTTGTCTTACATGGTACAAAGTGTGCCATCTTACTGAATCTATCCACAATAACATAAATACTATCCATTCCCTATTTTGTCTTGGGTAAACCTACCAAAAAATCCATGCTTAAACACTCCCATGGTCTGCTAGGAATGGGAAGGGGTTGGTAAAGGCCTACATTGGTAGATGTACCTTTTTCATTTTGACACAAGAAACATCTTTCTACATACTTCCTAACATCTAGATTCATCTTAGGCCAAAAATAGAACCTTTGAACTAGTTCTTGGGTATTGTTGACACCAAAATGAACACTAGGTGCACCATAGTGTTTCTCTTGGATTATATTATCTCTTATAGACCCTCTAGGGACATACAATTGACCTCCCTTAAACAATATACCACTCTGCAAGGTGTATTTAGAGAATTGAATATGAAAATGATTTATGTATTCTTGGCATACCTTGTAGATTTCTGCAAAATCTTCATCTTCTCCATCCAAGTCTTTGAAGTTGTCAACACCCATGCTTTGTAATTGTATCCCTTGAATAGTTAGAGCTCTTCTACTTAAGGCATCTACCACCTTGTTCTAAAATCCCTTCTTGTGTTTGATGTTGAAGGTGTAGGCTTGCAAGTATTCCACCCATTTCATGTGTTTGTGACTAAGCTTGTCTTGTGAATTCAAGAAGCTTAGTGCTTGGTTGTCAAAAAAGACCAAAAACTCCTTTGGAAGCAAGTAGTGCCTCCACTTTCTTAGTGCTTGGACTAGAGCATACATCTATAAGTCATAATAAGAGTAATTATTCTTAGCATCACTTAATTTCTTAGAATGGAAAGCCACTGGTCTTCCCTCTTGGCTCAAGACAACACCTTTGGCCACATTAATAGCATCACATTCCACTGTGAATAGACTTTAAAAGCTTGGAAAAATCAAGATTGGTTGAGTAGCAATGTTCTTCTTTAGCAACTCAAACCTATGGTTAGCTTGTTCATTCCACATAAATTTAGTTTTCATACCACCTTTTATGGTGTCTAACATAGGAGCAAAAATTGCACTGAATTGTTTGATAAAATTCCTATAGTACTAAGCCAAACCATGAAAACTCCTTACCTCAGTTGCTATCCTTGGAGTAGGCCAATTGAGAATGGCTTCCACTTTGCTAGGGTCCATCTTTAGATTTCCTTGAGACAATACAAACCCAAGGTACACTAGCTCCTGCCTCATGAACTCACATTTCTCCAAATTTATCATCAATTTCTCCTCATTTAGCTACTTGAAAACAATCTCCAAATGCTTGAGATGTTCATCCTTGGTCTTACTATAGATTATTATATCATCTAGATACACTACCATAAATTTACCAATATAGTCCTTAAGGACTTCATTCATGAGCCTCATGAATGTGGAGGGGGCATTAGAGAGCCCAAATGGCATTACAAGCCATTCATACAAACCCTCAATGGCTTTGAAGGCTCTCTTCCACTCAAATCCCTCATGGATTCTAATTTGGTGGTAACCACTCTTTAGGTCAATCTTAGTGAAGTATTTGGCTTCTCCTAGGCAATCCATTAGGTCTTCTATCCTAGGGATAGGGAACCTATACCTAATGGTTATCCTATTTATTGCTCTTGATTTAGTACATAGCCTCCAAGTTCCTCCCTTTTTAGGTGCTAAGATAGTGGGTATGATACAAGGATTGATACTTTTCCTAATGAGACCTTGAATTAGGAGCTCTTGAATTTGCTTGGTTATTTCCTCATTTTGTTGAGGGGTCATCTTATAGGATACCTTATTAGGAAGGGTAGCTCCAGGGATGAAGTCTATCCTATGACTTATAGCTCTCTTAGGGGGTAGGGTTGATGGTTGTACATCACTGACAATGCCTTCATACCTCTGCAACATGTCTTGTATCTCCTTTGGTAATTCTGGCTTCTTGACTGTCTTGTCAATGCTTACTTCCTTTGGCTTCAACACTAGTACAAACCCAACTCCTTCTCCTTCTTTTAGGGCTTCTAAGAACTCCTTTTCACTCACCATGAGGACATTGGGACCATATGACTTCACCTCAGCATATTCTAATAGTGACTAGATTTTAAATGTCACATTGTCCTTCTTAAAAGAGTATGTGTTCTTCACTCCATCATGCATGTCCTATCTATCAAATTTCCATGGTCTACCTAGGAGAAAGTGACATGCATCCATAGGCAAGACATCACATAGTACTTTGTCCTTATACCTCCTAATTGAAAACTCCATCCAAGCTTGTTCATTGACAAGGACATGTTGTCCCTTGTTTAACCAAGTAACTTTATAGGGATTTGTGTGGGGTATCCTCTTCATTTTCAACTTCCTGACTACTTCCTCTGACACTATTTTATCAGTAGACCCTGAGTCTATGATGAATTTACAAACCTTATCCATCATCTTGCATTTCACTCTAAACAATGATCTCCTTTGACTAGGTTCTTCCTTTACTGGCTCCTTAATTAGAGTTCTCCTCATCATAAGGTTCTCTCCTTCCTTTGATTCTAAAGGTACTTTAGTGGTTTTCACTCCACCACTTGTTTCTTCTTAAACATAGTTCACTCTTTTGTCACTTCCTTGAGAAGTATTTCCTTTCTTTGGACACCTATATGTAGGGTGTCCCATCTGATTATAGTGGTAACATTTCATGTTTGCAAAGTAGTTACCTCTACCTTGACCACTATTTCTTCCTCTGTTGTTAGAGTTCCTTCCTCTAATACCTCTGTTAGGGCCTCCTTCTTGTTTCTCTATGTTCTTGAACTCTCCTTGAGTCTTTGGTTTAGAACTCCTTCCACCATATCCACCTCTCTGTCCTTTTTATCTCTTCCTTTACCTCTACCTCTAGTTGTGCTAGAGTCTTTCTTTTTCCTTAGCTTCTCTTCTACCTTCATTGCTATTTGGTGGCATTTCTGAATAGTATCAAGGGTTAGTAAAGTCATCTCATCTTGTATAGTCCACTTGAGAACATTAATATATCTAGCTACCTTCACCTTTTCATCTTCCATAACTCTTGACCTCATGCAAAGCCTTTGGAACTCTTCAGTATAGGAGTTCACATCTAAGTATTTTTGTCTAAGACTTTGTCTTCTCTTATGCAATTGGATTTCATAATCCTTTGGCACATAAGCATCTCTGATTTTAGCTACCATTGCCTTCCATGTAGCAATAGGCTTATTGCCTTATTTCTCTCTCTCATCTTGGATAAATTCCCACCAAGTGAGTGCAAGGCCTCTCAATCCAGCCTTAACCACTTTAACCTTTTGAGCTTCTATGATACCATCACATTCAAAATGGTTTTCTAGTCCTTCAATCCAATCTAGGACTATCTCTGGTTCCATATTTCCATTGAAAATTGGAATACCTTCTAGTGCCTTTCTACTCAAGGCCTTCAATGCCTTCAAGAATGGTTCTTCAGCTAGGATTGGGTTTGGTTTAGGGACTTCATCCTCCAAAATTATCTCCTTTTTCTTGCCATCTATCTTATCTTTGACTTCTTCAGCCTTCTCATCCACTTCATCCACTTTTTGTTCTAGATGACCCAGTCTATCTCAGAGTAATCTATTATCCTCTTCTTGCTCTTCCACTTTCTTTGCCAACTCAGCATTGGTCACCATTATAGAGTCTCCTACTAACTCCTTTGGTTGGAACATTCACCACAAGCCAAATCAAAATGGCTCTGATACCAATCTTATAGATATTCTTCAAGGTGTGCTCACACAAGTTACCAAGGACTTCTCTTGTCCAATATACTTAGGATCCTAATCTCTCTTCTAGGATCTCAATAGACTCAATACTCCAAGCCTGAGACTACCCTAACTCCACTCCAAGTTTATTATTCTTGTGTTTAACCTTGAAGGACAACTATCACTAGTTTTGTCTCAATGCTTCACTACTCCTTGGATGAATCCAAGTGTTCTTTTACCATAACTTGTCACAAGTTCTATAGGGGGTCCATTATTCATCAAAAAATCCTTTTATATTCCCATTGATCTGATTTGAATAGGTTTCAAAGATCTTTTCCATCGGGTTCACAATCTAGCTTGCCCTTGGCTCATTAGGCCCAGTAATTCCTTATAGTCCTAGACATAGTACTTTTTTCCATCCTTTCTAAAAACTTCCAAATGACCTAAAAAAAAAACTTGACATTTGGATACCCTTTTGGGAGAGCTTAGATATTTTTTAGGTTTTAGGGTTCTAGGGCCTCCGTACAGTAGATTCCTAGATTGTAGGGCTAATAGGGCTATTTTTAAGCTAGTCACTGATTTCTTCCTAGAAATCTAGGTTAGAGGATTGGAAAATACATAATCTCACTACTAGGATACAATATATCTATGGTATATCTAAAACCATACTCCATTCATGCTTCCATTATTTCCCCTACAAATGCACACTACTTCTTCTCTGTCATGCACCTAGCCGGGTACACCAGTCTTGCCTAGGGCATGACCTTAAAAATGGCCATCTGGTTCTTCATGTTTCCTCCCTACATATATACACTATAAAATGGCTCCCCTACCATATTTATCCAAACCCTAGTGTTTCTCACAGTTGGATTCTATGGGGGAGCCATGAAACCCAAAACTACTCTGTGAACACTAGCAAATAGACTACTTACAAAATGATTTATTAAACTAACCTAATGAACTCAAAAAAACTCTTTCAATGAATGAAAAGATCTTTAAATTAACCACACAACACAAATCTAACACTAAGTTAAGCTCTTCAATACATTTTATCACTCTTACACTCAAAACCAATCGACTGTCACTACAAATTTGAACACACAGTCTATTTTCAAACTCTAAAACTTCTCTCTACAACTTGCATTGAGAAATGGGATCATATATCAACTGAAATATTCCCTTTCCTATATTTTAGGCATTAAGCATTGATTATATCCCTTAATTCTGAATGGGATCAATTTTGTCGATGTTGCATGCAACATTTGTCAAAAATGCAAATGTTGTCATGACAACATTTAAGCAACTTTTCATAATTACTTCTTAACTACCCTTAATGACCACTAAGCCTTCTTACATGATTTAGGAACATCATTTAATCCTTTTAAGGAATTTATCCAATCCATGCTAAGTCTAGAAAACTTTTGGACACTTTTCCATCCATTTTCCCATTAAGGCCTAAACTATCACTAACCACTAGAAAGCTTTAAACAACTAGGATGCATTGATCCTAGTCTAATCCACCTAGGAACACACTTGTAAGACCTTCTAAGGTAAAAAAAAAAACCTAATGACTTGGCTAAGGTCAGTACAAGCCAAAGTGACAAACATGCTTGGGAGTGAGCCTAGGTGCTCCTGCACCATTTGGAGTCAAAAAGTTTCTTAGTTCAGAGAATCTTTTCTAAATTCTATCTTGTTCAAGTTGTAGGGTATGGATTTTATCCATGATCCTATTTGTTTCCTTATTTATGTTGAGTATCTTATTAATTTCAAAATCCTCAGAAAGTTTTATAAAAAATTCTTCATCCTGAGCTATAATATCTCATATATTCTTTACATGCTTGTGTGAAGTCATGCAAAGTTTATATAGATCTTGTCCATCCTTAAGACAAGATTTGATTTCCCTTTTAGTGGCAATCAATATATTAAGATCAATCTTGATCCCATCAAGAGTATATTTCATCCTTAGCCTCTTGAATTCATCAACCACTTTTATTCTTGCCTCTTCTTCTAAGGTGTCAAAATTTTGTTCTACTATACTTAGAACATTATCTAGACTACTTATAGGATCTTTAATATGTGTAGGAGGTGTAGTAAAAAACTTACTCAAAACTTGTGTAGCTCACTGGATTGTCTTGGTAGTGTACACTAGGGAAAGTGCCTTCATAGAATTAAGGTTAGTCAATAAATGAGAATAGTAACCGAATACAACCACAAAGCAGTAGAGCAACTATTTAGCAAAATAATGACTAATTAAGCATCCTATGGATCTCTAACTAAGAATGTTAATGAATAGCTCTCAGCAAGCTTCCATTAATGACAGTCCTAGAATGAGAATGATAAAGATAACAATGCTATTGCTAACAATTAGATCAAAAGAAATGCTAAAATGCTTCTCAAATGCCTTTCTAAGCTCAAATTGCAAGAGGTTCAATGCAATTCTCAGATGTGTGGATGATCAATATGAAGGAATTAGGCCTTCCTTTTATAGATTTTCCAATGGTAGGGGGTGTAGTTGTATTTGATCATGGTTAAACCTTGGTTGAGTCCTTGGTTCCACCCTTTGAAGACAAAGCAAAGTTTGTGTCCTCAAAGCTTGGGACAAGTAGACAAAATCAATGGTCAAGATTCCTTTTCACTTTGAGTGAATGAGATTGAATTTGGCTTGATCCATGTGAATGCCTTTCCTTTATTCTCATTGGTTGATTGATTTTTCTCTCTTTGTAGTTCAATTATTCTCATTGGTTGATTGATTGATTTTCCTTTATTCTAATTGGCTAATTATGCATTGTGATTCAATTGATTCAATTATGTCCTTGATTTGCTTTGATTTGCCTTGATTTATTATTAAATTATCTTTGTCCATTTTTAGGTGATTACAAATGCCCCTCTTTGAGTTGATGTGCGAAGCATGTCGATTCAAAGAATAATCTAATTTTTCTTGATAATCAGTCCTGATTTAACAATGGTCAATCTGTGATGTTGTTTTGATGGTCTTTCGATGGTCAATCTTGATTTTCAATATGAGGTTGATGCATATATGATTGATTTGAAACTCTCAATTGATGTGGTTCTTTGATGATCATTCTAATGATGGAATTGATTGATTTCTCTGATGGTCAATCTAATGTTAGATTGCTGATGTGATACCTGATTTGATGATTGATTTTGATACAATGCCCCATTCGATTGATTGATAAAAAATTTCCTGATAAAAGCTTTCGCTCTGATTTGATGATCAGTTTCCTGATTCGATGATGTTACTGCTATTGTTGATGATGTTGTTGATGATATGATTACATGCCCCCTCGGGAAATGAATCAAAATGATTGTGGCTGATTTGGTTTAGATTGGGAAATTTTGATTTGTTTCCTGATATAGAAATTTGAAATGCTTTGATCATGAGAAAATTTGATGCAAAAATATTTGATTGATAAGATGTTGATGCTCCAGATAAGTTGATGATGGTTTGGTATCATTTGATGTTAGTCAAAATCACTTGGTTGATGTTGATGTTAATCTGATAGGATAATTTGATGGGTTAATATTTCGCTCTCAATATCTAGAGAGAAAAAATAATGATTTTCCTTCCTCAAGATATAGAGTTAGGAGATTTGATGCGCTCAAGATGAGAAAATGGATGATAGGATAAATTGATTGATGTTAGATGATCAATTGGATGATTTGACTGATTGCCTTTTGATACTTGATATGATTAGATGTTTTGATGATATGGAGTTGATTGGATGTTCTCATGATGAAAAATTAGAGATTGATAGAAGAGAAGGTGATGAACAGGATTAGGTTGCCCCTAGTTGATTAACATGATTGATTTTTGATGATTTCCTTGATGAAGCATGGATCATTTGATGGATCCTGATTTTCATGTACTTGTATCTTGATGATGTTGATGTACCTTTGATGATCAAATTGAGCATGATTTTTGATGATGGATATTTCAGACATTGATGATGTTAATCAGGACTTTGATTATACATTGATGGACATTTGATGATGTAGATTTCAAGACATTTGATGATGTACCATTGATGATCAGATTGATCATTTGATGTATCTTGATTTAGTCTTTTGATGATGATAAATCCACCCCCTTTCTATTTTTTCTCTCTTGCAAATTAAGCTAAGAAAGGAAAAAACAATATATAGAATGCATCTAATCTAAGATGTATGCAAGTAATTATCATTATTCAAGATTTTGGAAGCTTATTTTCATCATTGAGCTTTTGGAACCTGAAATTGGTACAACCCTCATTGGTTCAACCATGATGATATGAATACCTCTTTCCTCAAATTTTAATATTGCAAGTACACAAACAAAGAATTGATCCCTTTCATATACAAATGTCCTCAATGATTCTTTGATGATCATGTCATTAGACAAATTTGCATACTGCTATGAATCAACCTGACAAGCACTCAAGAAGAAATCAAGAAAATATCATGTCTTCATCATCACTCATCTAGTCCAAGATTTCATCAATTTGCTAAAAAGACATGGTTCCAAAAATTTATTAACACTTTGAACATTTTTGCTTTTGTTTGTAGATCCATATTTCAAAAGCTTCATCCACTTTGATCCTTAGTTATGTTTAAACCTTTTAGATTTTGATATGATTTGTTTAAGCTTTTTAGATTTTGATATTATTTGCCAAATGTTGTTGTTTAGATCAAGTATTTGGATGTTTGAAATGTAATATTGATCATGAAGTTCAAGTGTAGCAATTTTCTGATTTTGATGCAATGATTTGGAGCCAATTAATGTCTTCTTTACTAAGCTCGTTGAGTTCGGATTGATGCCCCCATTTTGATTTGGAAAAGATAGTGCTTTGTTGGGCAATGAAACTATTGAGTGTTTACTTAAGATTTACAATTTTTGATTTTTACAAGATTTTCAAAATTTTTGATTTTTTTGAATTTTAGAGATATTTGATGTTTTTGGATTTTTAGAGATTTGTGATGTTTTTTTTTTTTTTTAAAGATATTTTTGATATTTTTGGATTATTTGAGGAACATTTTCACTTTTTTAGATTTTTAGAGATCACTTATTCTCAAGCAAGATCACATTGAATTTCCCCCAATGTCTAGCAAGGTATAGGACAAGAAAGATGGATTTGTAAACTGATGGATGCGAGATGAATAGGCCATGATGGATGAAGCAGGTGTGTTACCCATAGGACCATTTCCTCAAGATTATCCAAGCTAGGGAAAAATAATATCTCAATATACGCCAATGATGTGGTGTTGGATAGCATATGGAATAATGACCTGGTGTCATGACAATGGTCCAAAGGAGTGGACATATCAAGAGACTTTTTCTAACATTTTTCTTTTCATTCTTCATTTCGATCAAGATTAAGGGATCAATGTGGATAGGATCATACAATCATGATAAAGTGGTGGTGAAGGCTATGAGTGAATGGTTTGGGATTATGGGAATGCTTCTTAGGAATAATGAAGGTGGCTTTAGGATAAGCAAAATCATGATAAAGTAGTGTGAACACAACAAGTGAATATGCTAATGGATAGGATAACTCATGTCAAGATACTTAATGCACATGGATATGTTCAACCTTGTCAAGATCAAAGGTGAAAGTGCAAAATCAAGTACTGATCACTGCATCAGATCTATGACATTCATGTCCTCTAAGTTGGTTGGAAGTGAATGAGAGCCACTTGCGAACAAACTAGGTGTAGCAAAAGGTGTGATTGGTAATCCTCTTGGTTGTTCCTCTTCTTTTATTTGTTCTTCTTCCTTATTTGTTTCTTCTTCTTTTTCCTTTTTATTTCTCTTTTCCCTATGCTTTTTCAGGCCTTTTCTCTCCTTGCTGCACTTTTTCAGCTGATTCTTCTTGAGCGATCCTTAGAGACTCAATATTATTTATTATTTCATCAATGTTTGTCAAGGTTTCACTCATTTGAAATGGATCATATGTATCTAGATGTGTATTAAGTGAAATTCCAACATTATCAATAAAGAAATTAGGTAGGGCTATGTCAACAACATCTGTTTCTCTTGGAACTTCAGCCTTCTCTAAATTTGTGGGCTCTGTAGAGGTTACTACTGGTGTTGGATTCCTTGTAGACTTACCAAGATCAGGTCGCTCCTCTTGGAGTAGCTGTCCAACCTTGTCTTGAGTTTCCTGTTCCACCTCTTCATACTTCCGGGCCATGAGCTTGATGATTCTTGTTTTAGTTCTTAATTTTGGCCTTAGCTTCTCAAGCCACTCTCTCATCTCATTCCCTATCATGGTTGGAATATTCTACAATAGAATATCACATCTCATCTTGATGTCCTCATTAAGAGATCTTTTCTTTCTTCCTTCTAATCTTTCAAATAGGTCCTTACTTATTTGACCCTCTATTTCAATTAAGTTCTTCTTAAAGGCAAGCATGTGCTCCACAACTATATCTTCTATTTTTCTTTTCTCATCTTCATCACATCTATCAAAATATTTCTCAATGGAATTGAGCTTACCATCATTTACCCTTCTCTTTTGTAGAAATTTTAGGTAGGGATTGAATATATTTCTTTGTTTACCCTGGCCCTTCTTTTGTTCAACTTCTTCTGCCTTTTTATTATCTACTTCAAGTTCCCTTAGATTAGCCTCTTGAAGTTTCCTATCATTTTCTTCTTCTTTCCCTTTTTTCTTTTGTTCCTCTATTTTCTCTTTGTCCATCATTTGGACTTCCTTATTTGGCTCTTCTTCTTCCGTGGTCTTTTTCTCCTTGTTCTTCTCGTGCGAAGATGGAGGAGTGTCTGATGTTTTCCTTATCTTTCCTAGTCTGCTAGCCATAGCCTTAGGTCTGGCTTTGTGAGGAGTTTGGTCTTGTGTAGTAGCTCTTGCTACCTGTCTCTCCGATGTTCTCCTAGAAGGTGTAGGAGTGTCATCTTTTTCTTTCTCATCTTCTTCTTCAACCTCCACCACTTGAGGTGCCTCTATGTTAGATTGAGGAGGGGGAATTCTGTACTTCTCCCCAAGTTCTGCTACATGTTCCTTGATAGTTTTCATCTCTTCTTTTGTTATACCATGCTTCCCTGCTAGTTTGTCAACAAGGGATTCAACTTTCTTCTCCCTTCTTCCTTTTACCAATTATTCCCTAATTGTTGAGTATTTATCTTCATATGTACCCCATCTTGGAACATTGGGGTCTTTGGGTGATTATAAGTGTGTACTATAAAAAGTACCTTCATAGGGTTAGTATTGCAAATAAATGAATAAAATAACTAAATTACCACAAAGAATAAGCTATTTTAACAAATAAAGAACAATTAAGCACTCTATGGATCTCTATTTAGGGATGCTAATGCAAAGCTCTCAGCAAGCTTACATTAGTGATAGTCCTAAATTGAGAATGAGTGATAAAACAAGCTAAAATAATTAATTCCAAATTGAAATACTAATTAGCTTCTATATTTGCCTTTCTAATTCTAAATTGCAAGAGGTTTGATGCTATTCTCAGATTTGTGGATGATTATTGAGTGAATTATGCCTTTCTTTTATAGATGTTGGCAAGGGTAGGGGGTGCAGTTGAGTTGATCAAGGTTAGGTGAGAGTTGAGTCCATGGTTCCACCTATGGAGACCATTTAAATATTTTGTCATCAAAGCTTGGGACAAGATGACAAAATGAGTGGACAAGATGCTCTTTCCAAATGAGTGATTGAGATTCAATTTAAGCTTGATCCATGTGAGATTGGTTCTCAATTCCTATTGGTTGATTGATTTTCCTCCCATTTGGTGGTTGAGAGAAAATAAGAATTAATTAATTGAATTTATTTAATTTGTTTAGCCACATGTACCCCTTGAATGGGTTGATTTGATTTAATTTAAACTGTGTAATTAATTAGATTAATTGCATAATTAATTGATTTATCATGATTTATTCGATTTAAATTGATTTGATGGCTTTTGATTTTCAATTGATTTTGGATTAAGGTTCAATTGCAATTTATCTTTGATGTTAATTTGATTCAATTTAATTGCATTTAATTGTATTGATTCTTGCCTTGATTTCTCACTTAATTGATCTTGTCCATTTTTAGGTGATTACAAATGCCCCTCTTTGAGTTGGCGTGTGAAGCGTGTCAATTCAAAGAATGTCCTGATTTGTCTGATATAAGGTCTTGATTCCGTCGATGGTCAATTCTGATGTTTGATGTAAGATAAAAATTATGATGATAGGATTGATGTAGTTCTGATTGATTTAAGGTCCTTGATGGTCGATTTGATGATAGTTCCCTGATATGGTACCTGATTTGATCTGATATGATGTTTGATGCCCTTTTTGATTGATAAGTGAAATTTTTTTTGACAAAAGATTACGCTTTGATTTGATGATATTGCTATTGTTTCTAATTATTCGAGTGTATGCCCCCTAAAAATGAAATGAAATTTGATAGATGTTTGAAAAAGTTAATGGTTTAGGTCATTTTGCGTTGATTAGGTCAATTTATAATGAATTTGGATTTTATTTCTGATATTGATTTTGCATTCATGTGATGAAAAATGCCCTTGATTTGGCATATTTGGTGAAAAATTTGGGTCCCCAGTCATTTTTTGGTCAAAGATGCCCTTTTTAGGTCAAAATGGCCTATATAAAGGGGTAAAAAGTCATTTTCATTATTCATTTTCACTTTCATAGTTGACTTTTCTCTCTAATTCCTTCTGAGCTGAATATGATGGTTATCCTAATTAGAGAGCACCGGTTTGAGTATGGTCGACGATATCATCAGCTGCTGACCTATGGACCTTCGGTAAGTGCCTGATCCTCTCATTTTTTCATTTAATGCATTTAAATTCCAAAAATTTGATTTTTTCTTGGGAAAACCCTAGTTTTTTTGCATTTTCCAATTAAAACAACACATTTACCCATTCTTTTAGTGCTTTTGCATTTTTTTCAGTGCTTTCGCGTAGTGAAATAACACTTTTACATGGTACAATTAGGGCTTGTTTTGCGTTCAAATTTTACTTTAGTGCGTATGATATCCTTTTCTCTTTGTTATGTTTTTAATGGTGCGTCCAATTTCATTTTTAGCGCGTTTGAAACTCTTTAGTGGTTTTACCCAATAACAACGCTTTTAACCATTTAGATAACGCTTTTACATTTTAGTGCTTTTAAGCATTAAAATAGCACTTTTATCTTGATAGGAAAAAAATTGCAAATGCCTTAGTCAATTTTCCAAACTGTTCAACATTATTGATGAGTCAATTGGTTTAGGTAATAAACCTGATTTGGTAGCGAGTCGTAAGATGTTAGTTTGAGTTGATTGTAGTTTGAATGTGTGATTGTTAATCTAGATTTAGATGATGGATGATGATAAATTTTCCATCCTCTCTGAATAGAATTAGGAAAATTGATTGTGGTTTGATATTTTGTATTTGTTTGATTGACTTAGGATAATTCAAAAGATAACTAATTTCAAAACTGATGTGATTTAACTTTCTTTTTGCAGGCAGTGCTTAAGTCACTGACCGTTTGAGGATTATATCCCTTACCATTTAGTATGATTGATGATCTAAGTGCTCTGGATCGTAGACACATCGACAGATGTAGACTGTCCTTTTTACTTGTTCTACCTCAATTTTGAGTGAATCGAGGATTGATCATTGCTATGGCTGAGAGATGGCACTCAAACCATAATACTTTTCACTTGCCGATGGGAGAGATGATGATCACTCCCAAGGATGTCTACCTCATCCTTTGTATCCCTACACGAGGAGAGTTGGTATTTTATGACTAGGTCTATGATGGCACAATGTGTCGGCATGTATTCCAGGATCCCACAATGAGTGATGACCATATTTAGTGGTCATAGTTTCATTCTTTTCTAGTTTTGCCAACTATTTTAGGTGCATTGATTGGAGGTTTCCTCATGCCTGATCACCGAGGTCGTGGATTTGTAATCAATTGGGGACCTATTCTTGAGGACCTGATGGCTCAACCTTGAAACTTTGATTAGGGATTGTTTATCTAGCACAAATCTATCATGAGTTGCATACAGTAGTATATCGACATTCTTCTACTCTCTCTATGGGAGCTATTCTATTACAGCTATGGACATGGGAGCATCTCCCAATGATGAGACTTATTACAGCACATCACCGTGATCTAGGATGGTCATTTTCTTGGATGTACGAGGGCATGGTTGTGTAGGCCCACATGGGCAAGCTAGATTATTGGCACCGCGTTATCAATGATATGGATCATGTCATATGGTGACCATACCTTGGATATGAGCCATATCCTGAGGATGTGACAAAGCTTCCATTTATGTGCTGTCCATGCTGGATGATTAGCCGTACACCTCATATTATTGAGATATTTTACTTTCACCGAGTACTACGACAGTATGGTCATACTCAGGGCATGTCACAGGGTGTAGCCATGTAGGCCCATGTTTAGGCAAAGAGATCATTATGGGGGCCTGTGGTCAGTTTTAAGACAACTTGTCAGGAGGTACGAGACCTAGGTCACTTACCATGGGGCATGAGGGAGCATGTTATTGATGCAGGCATGATCGATGATTACATAGATTGGTTCACTCAGAACCCTTTTCTGAGATTTACACATCCAGCTGAGAGGATACCAAAAATTGATGAGGAGTCTAATGATGATGGAGGGGATGATGGTGGAGATGGGGATGGTGGTAGGGGTGGTAGGATACAGGCTTGTTGGGGATGATCAGGTTGTCAAGTAGCTAGAGAAGGAAGAGTCTTGATACCAGTTATTGCTGCTGCTCCCATTCATCCTAGGGGTGGTGGTCAGGTGAGGGGTGTGGATAGAGTTCTACACCAGGTTGCTGTAGATCCTGTAACCAGACAGGGCTGTCACAGGGTTAGGCATCAGAGGTAGTTGGATGCCCAAGAAAAACATGCATTGTTAGATCAGGCATAGGGTAGACCAGCACATGCTCCTCCTCAGGCTCCTCCACAAGTTATCTTTCCAATTATTCCATAGGCTCCTTTAGTTTAGGCACCTTCTTTTGCTTCTATGCCATCTTATTCATCTCGTCCATCTTATTCTTCTTTTGTTCCATCATTATCTATTCCATCTTCTTCCATGCCTCCACCACAGACTCCTTCTACATAGGCTCCTAGTTCAAAGGCTCTGGCTGCTACCTCAGATGTTTGAGCCTTACAATCAGATGTGTCTAAGATTAGACAACAGGTTAGCCAACTCATTAGTATGATGCAGGCTTTTATGGCCTCTATGAGTCAGCATGGGCTACATGCTAGTTCAAGCTATCCTCCTGATACTGGCCTTGGTCCCGATGGTGCTAATGGTGTTGATGGTGCTAGTGGCTCAACCAGTTGATTTAGTCTGATATGATATATTCTTTCATTCATTGATGTACATGATGATCTCATTTTTATGTCAAGACATTGGACTCTGTTCTATTCTTTTGATCTATTGATGTTCCCTTATGTGTTTGATACTTTTTGATACTCTGATGGACTTTGATTTCCAGATGTTTCATGATGATATCGTGGACTTTGATACTCCATTGATTTATGATGATGATACCATAGACTTTGATTCTTAGTTTTGATATATTTACTTTATGTGATGTCATCATGTGTTGGACCTCATTTTTCAGGTGTTTTACTATGATATGATGATCTACATGATTCTATCTCCTATATGCTTTGTTTTATGGTTTTCAGAATGCAATTTTATGATGGATGCACATGTTCTACTTATGCTTAACTAGTTGTCTTATGTATGACATAGAATAGATGAATGGATGCAATATGAATTTAATGATTCTTGTAATGATTAATGATATGATATTAATTCTTTATGAATGCAAATGATATATAAATGTGTTAGATGGATAATGCAATGGTTAATGTGATGCAATGAATTTATGGATATATGGATGTATTATTTTGATATATGTGGATGTATGTAATGGATTTATGGTATGCAAATGTGATGGACCTATATGATGTAATGTATAATGATTATGGATTTTTAATGATTAATTATCCTAAATGTTATATGTGATATATATGAATGATGTTAATGAATGTCATGCAATGATAGTGCAATGATATACAATATAGGATGAAACTAAATGTATGGATTTAAATGAATAATGCAATGTGCAATGTTTTTGAATGAACTAAATGATATGCACCTAATGATGAATTGAAGTGATTTTAATGGATTTAAGATCAATAATTTAAAGAGTGCATACTAAATGAAATGAAATTTTAAAATGAATGCAACCTAATGCAATGAACTTAATGATTTTTATTTAAAGGATGAATGCAACTTAATGCAATGAGCTTAATGAAAATGAATTTTATGATGAATGCAACTTAATGCAATTAACTTTATGAAAATGATTTAAACTATATGGAATGAACTAAGATGAAACGAATGCAACTTAATGAAAATAATCTAATTGAACTATAGGGTGGAAAAATCATAAATGAATGTAAGATGACATGGATCTAACAAATGCAAGTGAACTGATGGAATGCACCTTTGTTTTAGATTGTTTTTTATTTCTGACACACTCGATCACATATAGTTTTTGATACTCATTTGATTTTTGATTGACTACACCCCATTTCTATTTTTCTCTTGCAATTTAGTTTTTAGGCTAAGAAAGGCAAATACTTTAAATGCATTTAATCTAGGATGTATGCAACTAACTGTCACCATTCAAAAATTTGGAGCTTATTGTATGCAAAATTAAGTGAAAACTATTCTAAATGATATATTAACTATTCTAAGATTAATAAATCAAACTAATTAGAAAACTACAATGGAGATTACAATTAAAATGAAGCTAAAATAACATTTTACCTTCACCTACCATGTAGCTTGTCTCCATTGCTCTCCTAGCTTTGATTTCTTGAAGATGGTGAGCTCTCAGATTTCCAATTTGAAGCTCCTTGCCCAAGATGTCACCAAAGTGTGGAGATTTGTATGAATGAGTGCAAAATGGCATAAGCTTGATTATGCAAAACTAATGGATGATATGGAAGTGATATGAGGATAATTTGGATGTTTGAATGCTTTTGGATGCTTGAATACTCTTGATCTCTAAAATGCTTGATTGCTTGTTCACTATTAGCTATTATCTCACAAAGGGAAAATGAGGCTCCTTTTATAGAGTTTGGAGGATCCAAGCTTAGGTGGCACAATCCTACGGTGGAGAATGAAAGATGGAAGATCTTAGGGTTAGGATTGACTTGGTTGAAGGAGTTGAGAGAAAGGGGGATGTAGTTGGAATGTGAGAGGAAGAATAGGGATGATGTTCCTCTCACATTGACATGGAAGAGAAGAATGTGGAAGGGAAAGACACATGTCAAGTGTCTCACAAAGACCAAATAGAGGAAGAGGGAAGGATTTTTTCCTCATGAGGACTCTTTGTACAAGTGTCTTATGAGTCATTTTTGACCCTTAGAGGTGGCTTGAGAAGCCCCTTAGGAATAGGGATTGTCTCTTGACTTGGTTTGAAAGAAGACATGTGGTTAGGAGACCAAGTCTTATAAGGCCACATAGCCCTTAAAGATAGGACATGTGTGGGTGAGGATAATGATTAATAATTAATTAATAATTATTATTTATCTTAGCTAAGGTGATGTGTCAAGTGACTAGGTAGATGTGATGGAATAGGGGACTTAGTCATATTTAGGTGATTGTGTAATTGATTTAATCACTTTAATAGACTATTTAGAAGACTTAGGATAAAGAATTAGACCATAATGAATCTATTAAATAAATTGAATAATTTATCTAATAAATAGAGGAATGAATATTAATTAACTAATAAATATTTAATTAATTCATCAAGTCAATATTTAATTAAATAATAAATATTTAATTAATTAATGAAGTCACTTTTTAGTGTATACATTTTGCCCCTCTTTGAAATAATGTGTTGGTCACATTGTTTCAAAGAAAAATTCAAGCATTTTTGCCCTTGCCCCAGACAATGTCTCGGATGACCTATGCATGCCCCCTCAAGAGATTGATTGACAAAAATAATTAATTTATTTGATTTGTTCTTTTTTTTTATATGGTTTGAAAATCAATCTCATGAAAGAAACGAGATGAAATATTGGTAAAAATGAGGTGATTTGGAAAGAGATGGATAGGTAGGGTCCACACAGCAAGCAAAATGGGTCCACAGGCTATATATAGTGCTAAAGGGTCCACAATAGAGTCAGTATGCACACTTGTCATTTGGAGATTGGAGCTTGGAGAGAGAGAAGAGCAGAGCTGTCAAGATGTCATTCCTGTTGTCCGATCATCAATTTGAGAGGGTTCGTCGATTCCAGAGGCCACCCGATTTAGGAGAGCCGGTAGGTGACTCAATCCTCTTTGTGATTTTGATGTTTTGATGCATTTTGAATGTGATATGTAGCATGTTTAGGTTAGATTGAACCATAGGTTAGATTAGACAATTTGTGATTTCAGAGGCGGATCACATATGTGTAGTTGTGATGCATATATGCACAGCAACGAGCCACGTTTGCACAGTAGATTGGTAGTTCTATGCATATGTATGGGGCACCTACGCATATGTGGTAGAGCATTGTTTGCCTGCGCATTTTTTAAATAAAAGTGTGCAAATATAGATGCTGCACATTCGTTAATTTCAGTGGCGCAAATGATTAGGGAAACTGCACAAATGTTATTTCTGCGCAAATGCTAGGGGATTCAGCACATTTGTGAAGGGAAACTGCGCAAATGTAAAAATTGCACAAATGTAAGGGGTTGCTGCGCATTTGTGTTAGATGGTAGAATTTAGAGAATTTGACAAGTTAATTAGGTCAAACTTGATTTAGATAAGTCAATTCGATCTGTCAGCACTGTATGTTGATCAACTAAGGCAAGATAGGTAACATCATAGCATGGTTGCTAGTTAACCTTTCTGATTTGAGAGAATTGATATAATCATCTATTAGGACATGTGATAAACATGTGTTCGATTGATAGATAGGATAGATAGATTGTTGAGCTTGATCAAAATATGATAGTTTGATTGATTGATTATGATATGAGGATATCACAGATACTCTGATGTCATGGGAGAGATATCTCATGACTCAGAATCTGAGGCCAGTGTTGTCAGAGACTGACACATTACTAATCAAGTTGACTGGGTTATACCACATCATATATATGCCTGAGATTCAGGTGAACTTGGGTATGTTGACAACACTTGCTAAGAGATGGCACTCAGAGATGAGTACCTTCCATCTCCCCACAAGAGAGATGACAGTTACATTAGAGGATGTTTATCGCATTCTATGGCTGCCTATCACTAGGGAGTTAGTATAGTATGATCGATGTGGAGGGCTGACAGAGTGCAGAGTATTATTTGGAGATGATGACATTGATGAGACAGAGATTAGCTGGGAGGACATGGTGGATTTCTATGAGCCACTTCCCATTGTACTGGTTGGACTGATCAGAGGTTACGTGTGTCCAGATTGGAGATCACACAATTTTGTAGTTGGTTGGGGTTAGACCCTATAAGGGATGTTGGAGGAGGGGACCCATTTTGTGTGGGGGGTGTATCTTTTGGTACAATTATATCATGATCTGCTTTAGGTGGTTTACCACAGGAGTGCTTCTTTATCAGTTAGGGTGACTTTACTCCATGTTTGGGCATGGGAGCATATTGTGGTTACACAGCCGATGGCTATGCAATTTTGAGGTGCACGAAAGCCTTATATCTTTTTGTATGCATCCATCTAGACTTAGCATAAGTTGGGTTGATTAGAGTTTTGGTGATACACTTTTGATACCATTGATTCAGTGACCTAGAGACCCTACTTGGATTGTGAGCTGTGGGATGACGAGCATTAGCTCATATTTTGTTTTGAGTCAAGATGGTTGATAGGGAGGACTCCCTATATTATTAAGAGGTAGGTGGTGAGCTGGGTCTTAAGACAATTTGGTAGGATGCAAGGATTACCGCAAGGGGTCACAGAGTTTGCTCGCACTCATCAAGAGTAGCGAGATTAGTGGCCCATGGTATCTTTCGAGATTGGTTGGAAGGAGTTCTTAGACATGCCATTTTAGGCATGGACCATGAGACAGGGGGTCATAGACCCAGGTATGACAATAGATTATGAGAGGTATTTGAGGGAGCACCCATTCCTGAGATTGACTGATCTGGCAGAGAGGCCACCTGGGAGAGATATCACAAAGAGACATCGAGATAGGTAAGGAGGCTAGGACAGGAGATGCCGACAGAGGGGCGGAGGTGATGGTAGAGGCCATGGCGATGATGGGGATGATGGTGGTGATGGTGGTGATGGTGGAGGTAGAGTAGAGAGAGCTGGGCCTTAGATGAGAGGCAGAGGTGTACTATTACAAGGACTAATGCCACATCTTGTGAGATAGATATAGGGACAGGTATGAGCACAGGGTGCCACAGATGCCCCACTATAGGTTCTAGTAGGTGTCATAGGACAGATACCAGTAGCTATCATGATACAAGAGGATCCAACAGGACATACACAAGTACCGGTATAGGAAGAGCAGGTATAGGATGAGGCTGATGTCATACTTGGCTAGGAGAGAGTGGTATAGGGTGGACATGTTTAGGACATATAGGATGAGAAAATGCTTGATATAGCTGGACAAGATATATAGATGCCTGATGTCGGTGTATAGGATGAGCAAGCAGAGATGGACATTGGGGGACAGGATCCCTACCTATAGAGGGATGCTACCGAGGAGGAGGACCTAGACATTGATTCATTACTAGTTAGACTAGCAATGACATAGGTACAAGTAGACCATGTCCCTGGACTAGAGAGATGGGTGGAGAGAATGGAGAGGGAGAACGCTGAGATTAGGCATGAGTGAGACATTTCCATAGAGTGACTAGGGGAGTCTAAGGCACTATTAGATGAGCTACAGAGGATAGAGGACTTGGGACCCCATGGAGATAGTCTTCGTGTGATGGTGCAGGTCGGGAAGGAGATCTCCTACTGGCAGGATGCATACAGACAGGCTGTACCCAGTGATTAGTGGATTGGGAGCTTTAGAGAGAGCTCATTTACAGTCAGGACAATTATGTATGAGAGGCATGGACCAATGGGTAGTGGAGGCATATCATCACATCCTCCTAGGGCACCCACAGGTTCAAGAGATCTGACAGGAGCTTCAGGTTTAGGGGATCCAGCAGCACAGGGTCTTATTGCATTGCGCAAACAATGATAGATCGAGTCTAGAGGTAGTGGCTCATAGATATATGACATCATTGTATACACACTCTTGTATCATTATAGTTCATTATGTTATTGACTTGATATACACTCTTGGATACATTATCATTTATGAGATATCACTGGACATTTGGACATTTTATTGTTTTATGGACACTTATATGATGGACTATATATGTATATATGATGATGCAGTTCTTATTTTGGTTTGCTTTGATGATTATATACATGTGTGTACTAACATATGTAGGATGTGATGATTTACTTTGATATGCATAGTACGTGTGATCTATAATGCAAATGGTTTACTTTCTTGTGAATGCATAGTGGTTAATGATCTAGTATATGATGATGATATTTATTTAAAGGCATGTCTCAAATAAATATCTATGTAATTCTTTTTGGTTACGAATGCAATGATGTAATTAATGATATGAATAATGAGGAATATAAAATGGATAATAAATGATCGATGTAATGCAAATGATTTTGTATGTAAATGAAAATGTACCTAATATGATAAAATGTAACAACCTACAACATGATAAAAGATAATGGGATAAAATGATAGCTATAATGAAACATCACTGTAAATGATCAAAATATGCATGTTAATATATATGGGTAATATACAAATGAACACACCTAATGAAGATAATACATGTCCTAAATGAATTACACAAAATGATTAAGTGTGATAATGAAAATAGAATATGCAAAAAGTCTTAACATGCAAGATGAAAACTTAATGTTTTTGTTGCCCAAATGTCCTCAACTTAAATAATAATGTATCCAACACAAGAAGAAAGAATCAGGAGAACAAATGACCTAATAAGCAAGATAACCTACAAATCCCTATAAAAGGAGCATTGATATGCAATCATGAGTTGGTTAAGTGCAATGCAAAAATGAAATATGAAATGAATATCTCGACAACTTGATGTAACATCTTAGAACTTCATAATATCTGGAATTGGATTTTCATCATTGAGCTTGTTATGTTGCAAGGGAATGCAAGCATCATGGTATAATTAAACTAGGATGACCTGAGAATTTCTTGCATGGAGTTTAATATAGAAAACTTGACAAGCATCTAGGTATAATTGAACCGAGATGACCCAAGTTTCATTTGCATAACAGACAAGGAATAATTCCCCCTCCATCAGGGAACAAATATTTGGAGTCAAGGTATGTGTGGCGTATCACCATTAATAGCATTTGCAAAACAACATTATTTGTATGTTGTCAAGACTATTAAACTGATGAAGGCACTTATGTACAGACACCCCAATTACTTGTTCCTTTGATTTCATCAAAAAATATCCCACAAACAATAATCAAAGAAAAATATCATTCCCCATCTTGGCTATCCTAATCAATCACATATGGGAGTTTCAAACTCATGTCAAAGATATCCCAGAATAGCATAGAAAACATGATAACAATAAAATCTAGATATGAATGCATAATCTACAACAAACCCATCTAACATGCTTGCCATGAATATACATTTCTTTGCCAAAAGATAGTGATTAGGTATATTGATCAAGTTGATTGATGTATAGTCAAATGTATAGATAAGTGGTCATATTTCAAAGGATAGATCAAAGATTATGAGTCATTGTGAGGATATCATTATGTAAGAATGTTTGATTGCATTTTCTCATCTAGTGAAAATACTCCATTTTGTCCTCTAAGAGTCATGACTATCATAAATCCACTTCCAAAACTAGGTCGAGGACATGCCCCCAGCTAGGTGATGGAATGACTTATTATGGATGAAGAAGGACACAACAAGACTAGGATGAAGACAAAGACATTAGACCAAGCTATGATGGGGTTTTATTATGGGTAGATACAATGGATGGTGTAGGAACTGACCATTTTATTATGATATATACATGGCAGAAATGGTGACTGACTAGCCATTTTATTGTGGATATATACAATGAACGGACACACTAGAAGAATACTAATAGATAGAGGAGCTAACTTGTCACACATAGCACCTGTTTCCAAGTTTTCACCACATGCTTTTATTGTAATTTTCTTTTGATTTGATTTTTTTTTAAATTTTTTTTTGTAGTTTGAGAGTTTTTTCAATTTTTATTTTTATTTTTTTATCTTATCCATATACATACTATATACATATCCCTTGCATTGGGATTTCAAGCATAGAACTTCTTGAGGTGCATACTATTAAGAGGCTCAGCCAAAGGATCTCCCTTAGGTGTAGACAACTGATAAGCTCTGTAGCCATAGACTATTGTAATCACAAAAGGACCTAGGCAATTGGGTTCGAACTTGCCCTTCTTCTCATGATGTTGCCGATTTTTGGGATTCTCTCGAAGGACTAGATCACCCAGCTGAAAATCTCTAATTTTTACTTTGTTGTTATACTATCGAGACATCTGCTACTGATAGAATTTCAAATGATCATAGGCTCTCTAATGACGTTCATCTAACAATTCTAATTCAGTCAACCTTGCAACTCTATACTCTTCATCTGGAATTATATCTTTTAGAGAGACACGAAGAGAAGGCAAGTCGACCTAAAGGGGCATGAAATCTTCAAAACCGTAGACAAGGGAATATGGTGTGGCTCTAGTTGGGGTATAGATGGAAGTGCGGTAAGCCCATAAGGTGGGATTCAATTGAATATGCCAGTCACGACCATCGTCATTGATAGTATTTTGTAAGATTTTGACAATGGTTTTATTAGAAGCCTCAACTTGGACATTACCTTGGGGATAGTATATGGTGAAATAGTTATGGGTGATGTGGAATTTTGCACATAGTTCATCCATGTCCTAATTTTGGAAATGCTTCCCATGATTAGTAATAAGATACATAGGTATACCATATCTGCAAATGATATAGTTTAGGATAAACATGGATATTTGTTTGCCTGTGGAGGTGATTAATGGAACGACCTCAATCCATTTAGTAAAATACTCAGTTGTAGTGATCATCCATTTATGGCCATTGGAAGATGGAGGGTTGATTGTGCCCACAAGGTCGAGTCCCCACTGACTGAATGGCAAGGTGGTCATAAAAGGATGGAGCTCTTGTGCCGGTGCATGAATAAGATTCCCATGTATTTGACATTTCTTGTATGCCCTAGCAAAATGAAAGGAATCTGTTTCCATAGTAGGCCAATAATAACCCATACACATGAGTTTCTTAGCCAAGGAAGGACCAATCAAATGTGTCCCACAAATACCCTCATGTATGTCTCGTAAGGTAGTTTGAGCTTCATCATGTTTGAGACATCATAAGAGAGTACCGTCAAGACCTCACCGATACAGGGTCTCAGATATTAGGACATAGCGGGAGGCTTGGCATAGAAAGGTTCATTTTTGATTTCGAGATAGGTCAGGGGGTAGGATGTCATTTTTTAGATAAGAATATATTTTTCCATAAATTGGGGAGTCATGTCCAATAAGATGACATATAATACTTGTATCAGGATCATCATATGCGAGATAAGTCAAGGATTCCACCAAGAACTCAAAATGCACTTTGGTATCCTCTGCATCAAATAGAGAAGAAATTGTAGCCATTGTGTCTGCAACCTTGTTATCATGTTGTGGAATCTACTCAAAAGTGATGATTAAGAAATATTGTTTGAAGTCATCAACCATACGTTTATATGGTAATAAATTTTCATCCTTAGTCTAATAATCACCATTAACTTGGTTGATAATCAACTGGGAATCTCCGTAGACATTCAGTTCAGTGACTTTCCATTGTAGAGCCATCTTTAACCCAATCATCAAGGCTTCGTATTTAGCTACATTATTTGTGCAAGGAAAAAGTAGCTTGTAATATTTTGGAATTGTTTATCCTTGCGGTGTGACAAAAAGAATGCCAGCTCCTAAACCCTGTTGAGTATATGATCCATCAAAATACAACTTCCATATTTGTGTGGATAATGTTGAGATATGTGCATCTAGAAACTCTGTATGTATAGGTTGATCATATGTTAATGGTGCCCTAGCTAATTGATCTACTATCACTTGGCCTTTGATAGCCTTCCTATCCACATACTCAATGTCAAATTCACTAAGCAACATAACCCACTTAGCCAATCTGCCTATTAATGCTATCTTGCTCAATAGATACTTCAAAGGATCAATGTTTGCAATGAGCTTGATAGAATGAGACAACATATAATGTCACCACTTCTGTGAAGGAAAGACAACTGCTAGACATGCTCTTTCTATTGGAGAATAGTTTAGTTCATATCCCATAAGGGTGCGACTGATATAGTATATAGTTTTTTCTTTTCCTTCTTCATCTTGTTGGGCCAGAAGAGCACCTAGTGAGACTTCTGTAGCAAAAATGTAGAGAAGGAGTGGCTTGCCTAGAATTGGTGACATCAGAGTTGGAGGATTTTCCAGATATTCCTTGATTTTGGTGAAGGCTTCCTCACACTTATCATCCCATTTGAATAGGATGTTTTTATGCAACAAATGCTGAAAGGGATGACTTCAATCTGCTAATTGAGAAACAAATCTTCTGATGGATTGGAGACATCCTTGCAAAGATCTTAACTAAGTAATGTTAGTCAGGGAAGCCATCTCCATAATTGCTTTAACCATTTCTGGATCAACTTCTATTCCTTTGGCTGAGACAATGTACCCTAACAATTTACTTGATGTGAACCCGAATGCACATTTCTTTGGATTGAGTCTGATCGGATACTTTTCCATCCGGGTGAATATTATATCCAACACTCTCAAATGACCTTCTCTATTTTTGGATTTTGCTAAAATTTCATCAACATAATCGTCCATGATGGTATGCATCATGTCATGAAAGATTGTGGTCATAGCTCTCTGATAATTGGCACCGACATTCTTAAGCCCAAAAGGCATCACATTCCAACAATATGTACCCCAAGGACAAGTAAAAGCAGTCTTTTCCTGGTCTTCTAGCACAATCTTAATTTGGTTATATCTAGAAAAACCATCCATCAAAGATAACATCTCATGTCCACCTGTCAAATCAAATATAATATCAATATTGGGCAATGGAAAATCATCTTTGGGGCAAGCTTTATTGAGATCTTGAAAGTCTATACAAATCTAGATAGACTTATCTGGTTTTGAGACTGGGATAGAATTTGAAATCCATTTAGCATAATTAATAGCACGAATGAATCCAACATCTAAGAGCTTCTTCAATTCTGCTTTAACCATTAGTGCAATATGTGGGTGCATCTTGCAGAGCTTTTGCTTAATTGGTTTAATGCCTGGTGCAATAGATAAATGATGCATAATTAGATTAGGGTCCAGCTCAGGCATATCAACATAGGACCAAGCAAAGTTGATTTGTCTCTCTTTGAAATTTTTTGCAAAAGCTTCTTTCTCTGATTCTGTCAAGGATGCTGCTACTTTGAGAATGCGCAGAGACTCCTCTGTTCCAATGTTAAGAGGTAATGTTGGTTCTATAAGGATGGAAGATTTCTCTTGATACAAATAATTGGGAAGAGTGTCAATCCTTCCATCATCAGGTGCCTCAGAGAGGTTTTTACCTTCAGATGTGTCTTTTCTTTTTACTATTTTTGGATCTAATACTGCCACTAAGTGGTTTTCACCATTAGATCTGCTGATTATTTTTATATTTTTATGACTGAAAGGATTGGCACTCTCTCCAAAGTAAGCCATGTCATTGAGTTCTATCAAAAATCTTGACTTATGATCCCCTAGTGGTAAATGATCCCTAGTTCTGAGATAGTCAATGATTGCATCATCATTATGGAAGACATCAAGTTCTGGATGATCGGGAGAATCCCAATCTATAAATTCAGGATGTACATGAGGCATTGGATCATTCGGGTCAGTTTCAAAGGTAGAGATGGTATTGATAGAGAAGTTGTCAAGGTTTATGATGGTATTAGTGAGGTCTATTTCAATACTCTCATCCGAATCGTCTATCACAAGATAATGCTCACTTCCCTCACAATCAACAAGAGTAGTATCGCATGGAACTAATCCTAGTGAGTCAGTCCTTGAACTCTCTCCCTCATGGTAATCGTTACTATGTTGATGAACAACATCAAATCCTATTTCTTTAGTATAATCAGATAATGAATCCCATTCATAATCATTAGAGTCAGAATCATCATTATCCCCAAGTCTATCAATGATTCCTTAAGCTATCCTTTGTTTCTTTGGATCCACATACATACCATGTTTGCAGAATTGTAATTCAGGAGCTTTAGATGTCTCATGAAAAGGTGTGATCTTTTCTTTTCCTTTTAGTTCTTTTGGTCCTTCTCCTTTGTACCCTAATACTGTGGTATCTCTTTGGTAATTTGGATTTTGTAGAAGTGGTTTTATAACACCTTCTCTTTGCAGCCCTAAAGGTCCAGCACCTTGGTATCCCATCTTTTGTAACAAAGTGTACCCTTTACCATATACATTAGGTGATATGTATTCATGTTTGATATCCTCTTCATTCTTTTGTGACTTAAGAAAATGATTAGCATTACACTCAGCTACTTTTTTTGATATAGTGCCCCCACTTATGAATGTGTCATAAACAAGTGTGGATGGGGGTTTTGATTGTTGTTTAGTGATCAAAGACCTACCATATGATCTAGGAGATAAAGGTAGCTCTGTGATGCAAAGAGTTTGACCTAAAGTGTACTCTCCCATACTTCATTCTTTTATGTCTATCTTGATCCCATTAGATTTAGAAGTTGATGCTACATTACTTGGATCAATGGGTATAGTTGTAGAAGATCCAATATGATTATAAGGTACCAAAGAATTAGACATTGTCTTCATAGTGCTACAATACTGGAAAGGATTAGGATCTCCTTTGATAGTGATCTCTTGACCATTGTGAGGGAATTTCAAACACTGATGATAAGTTGATGGCACTGCTTGCATGGAATGAATCCATGGTCTTCCCAAGAGAATGTTATAAGTGAGATCCATGTCAAGAACTTGACAAGGTACATCTTTGACTACATGACCTACTTTGATAGGGAGAAGAATAGATCCCTTGGATGACCTCTCTTCTTCATCATACGCTTTGATTGTGATTTTCTTCTTTGGATCTACAACATTTTCAGAAAATCCCAATGCAAGGACTAATTTCAAAGTGCATATATTCAAGCCAGCTCCTCCATCTATTAGTACTCTCTTGATTTTGTGACTCTGTACAAGGACTTCTATATGTAGTAGAGCATTATGAGGTTGGGTAATAGCTAAATCATCATTTTCAGTGAAGGATAGATAATGTGGGGTAGTCAAATGTCCCACCATAGCTTGAAATTGATCATGATCTAGATTTGTGGGGACCTAGGTTTCTAAGAGAGATTTCTCAAGGATATCTTTATGAGATGGGGATAGACGCAAAAGCTCTAATATGGATATCTGGGCTGGTGTTTTCTTGAGTTGTTCCAAAAGATTGTACTGGTTGGAAATATTTGGTATAGACTTTGGGACATAAATAGACTTGTTTTGAGAGGTGCTTGGTTTAGATGGGACTCCTTGGAGAGTAACCTTGGATTGAGATCGAGTAGTAACATTGATTGGTTGACTCTTGGATGTTTCTTTGATAGTTATCACATTGACATAGTACTTAGAAGGATGACATTCAGAAATGTTACCAACATATTTATAGGATGCAACATTATAGTTGGCTTGGTTGTCACCTTTAGCATTGGAAGAACTTCCTTTCTCATGTTCAGGAAGTGGATCTTTAAAAGCTATATGTGATTCATTTGAGGTATGTTCATCAACAATAATTTCACCACTTTTAATTAAATCTTGAATCGCATTTTTAAGCCTTTGGAAATCATTGGTTTTATGCCCTTTCCCTTTGTGAAATTCACAATAATCATTCTCATTCCACCAAGAAGGTTTCACTCTAGGTTCAAAATCTCTAGTTTCAAGAAGTGTAATAAGTTTCTTTGTGATCAACTTCCTTAACGTAGATTCAAGAGATTCCTCCAAAGGAGTAAAAGTTCTTCGAGGTGACATAAAAGGCAATCTTGGTTTAGATGAATTGTTGTTGTTCTGATTTGTAGATTGATTGATGTAAGTAGTTTGAGTAGCATTGGCCTTACTTGTGAGATTTAAAAGGGGTTGTGTTGGTTTAACATTGTGATTATCGACAATCCCATCATTGACAATGTTTTTGTTTTTATTCCAGAATTTGGATTTGTCATTGTTTTGTTGTTGTTGGTGGGATATGAATTTGAGGATCCAACATTGTCCTTGGAATAAAGTTTAATCTCACCTTTTCTGACCATAGCTTCCTCAATCTTGACACCATTTTCTATGAGCTTATTAAAGTTTGGAGGACATTGCAATTGTAACCTATAGCTCATTTCTGGTGTAAGGTTATGCACAAAGATATCCATCTTTTCTTGTTTAGGAATCATTCGTGGATACTTGGCAAACAATTGATGTCATCTTTGCAAAAAAGTAAGGAAAGGTTCTCCATTATTTTGATGTGCATTGCAAAGATCAAGCATAGTGACTTCATGTTTGATGTTATATGAGTAATGAGTCACAAACTTGTCAATAAGCTCATTGAAAGATTTGATGCCTAGGGATAGTTTTGAGAACCATTACATGGCTTTTCCTCCTAAACTTCATGGAAATAGTCGCATAAGATAAGTGTCATTGTGAGTGACTTCAATACAAGTAGCACAAAACTCACGGATGTGGTCTTGTGGATCCAAATTTCCTTTGTATTTGTCAAATTTTGGTACCTCAAAATAAGGAGGGAATGGAATCATTGCTAAATTCTTATCAAAAGGATAATGACATATATCATCCAAGGAATACTTCTTAGTTGATGATCCAGTTTGGATGTCACAAATTTGTTGTTGAAGCATCTGAATTT
The DNA here is from genome assembly GCA_027943335.1 of Chamaecyparis obtusa. NCBI lineage: Eukaryota > Viridiplantae > Streptophyta > Pinopsida > Cupressales > Cupressaceae > Chamaecyparis > Chamaecyparis obtusa. Next base: position 180,389 of record BSBK01008919.1, on the reverse strand, counting down.
GTTGTAGAATGGGATCCAAAGATAATGTGTGTCCTTGAGTGTTTTGGGAAACACTATGTTGTTGAGTATTTTGAGAAGCATTGGTCTATTGATTGTTTTGAGAAGCATTGTTCTGTTGATCATTTTGAGAGGCATGGGATTGTTGGTTGGTTTCCTTTGCTCCATGAGTCTGTGTATCTTGAGAACTACTAGGAATTTCTTGATTGGTTGTGATAGGTGGTTCTCTAAGATGGGAAACATCAAAATCACTTGGTAATTTGGCTCCTTATTGAGCAAGCATGAGGAAATACATCTCTCTATCCATGTCTAGGAGTCTTTCCATGACATTATAAAATCGAGGATCTTGTGTAGCATCCCTAAGTTCTTGATCGGTGGGTTCCTCATCTGATGTAAAAATTGAAGTCTTCTTAGGAAGTCCTTTAAACCAAGGGTTCTCTTCATTGCCAGTATTTCTATCCATCTTGTCTATGGATTCTAGATCAATGGTTTGTTTGAGTTTTTGAGATCGAGTTTGAACCATAAAAATGTGAAAGATGATTGTGGGATGGAAGATTTTTGATGAAAAGATATGAAAAGAGTGTTTGATAGAAAAGATATGAAAAAGAGATTGAAAATGTTGAAAATGGATAAGATAACTTAATAAAATCTAAGTCAATAGCAGGTATGGATCTCACTATGATATGATAAAGAAAAACCAAGAGATAGTAACCTAAGTAAGTTTGTTGATTGAGGATGATAAATCCTGATATGATAAACTCAAAAAGATCAAAATTTGATAGACAAGGTAATTTTTCAACACTGAATTGGGAATCTTAAAGATTGGATGAAATGATATGATGATTTTTGATGAAGAAAAGATGATGAAAAATGATGAAAATGGTCAAACTAAAGATTAGAGGTTTGTAAGGATCAAATATTTTTCTAGAATCATGCTAAAGACCAAAATGGGTATTTGAAAAAGTGTTGTTGAATTTTGCAAGGTTTCCAAAAGTGCTCTTTGTTGTAAATGCACAGAAACAAATGCATAGGATAGTTGAATAAATGTGCAGTAGGATTGAACAAATGCGCACAAGTTCCTAACATATGTGGTGTGGCAAAATCAAAAGCGTAGACAATTTGAACATATGCACAGCTAGATTGGTCAAATGCGCAGAAATATTTAACAAATGCACAGGTTATGAGTTTTTGATGATTTTGGACTGAAAATTTGAAATTTTTGGTTTTTCTGATGGTTTGGTTTTTGGAAAAGTGAAATGCATAAACACACACGCAAGACAAAAATGATTCTAATCTAATTATTCTAGTATGAATGTATAAACACGCTTACAATGCTAAGGTTGGCAAGGATAGTATTTGCTAAATCCCCACTAGGATAATAAAATCCAGCCACACAAATCCACAACAGACAGCCTAGGAACTTGGAGGCATGAGCTTCTCCTTACAGTGCACTCACTTCTCAGGCACACCAAGTTCTGAATTCAATGGGTCATTACTTCCCAAAGAACTGCTATCTCTACTATGAACCATGAGTAATGTGGGGTGTCTTCACGGGCTTGGGTGACCCCTTGAGCCAGCAAATAGAAGGTTTGTGGCCACTACACAAAAGTTTTTATTAAGGAAATCCGTTCAGGTGGTTGTGATCAAGTCATTTTTCCAATTAAGGGGGCTCTCCCAATCCTTTCAAAGCAAGGCTTTCACCTCTACAATGTAGGAATTTAACGCACCATTGGGGTACTGGAGGAGATTTTGGTTTCCACAACAAATTCACACCTGTCTAATGTGAGACTACTGGTTGGGTCGTTCCTTGGGGTGAGTACCTCTTTTACCACCAAAGACCGCCCTCTAAAAATTATAACAATTTCTCTTACACCCAAGATCCACTAATGGCGAGGGGAGAGGATACGTTGTTATAATTTTGGGATTACAAATATGCTTAGAAAGCAAAAACATAATAGACATAATATCTACTCTAAAGAAGACACATGAATTTGAAAAACATGTCGTATTTTAAAGTCCAATTGAGGTTATAGTTTATTTTGCAAACCCCTAGAAAACTACAAATAAACTATTATAAATTTAGCAATGGGGTCTTCAAAATATCATCCTGTAAAATAGCCTAGAGACTACCAGAATGAACAGAGACTTGTTAAAAATGTTAGCTAAAACAAAATGATCATAAAATTGAACTAAACTACTGAAAGCCACAGATGCACAAAAATAGAGAACAAATATGCAGGAAATTAGTGTACACACTAAAATGGTGCACTTCTATGAACCATTACATGCAAGGTTGCTCAAGAATGAGGCCTCACAAAGCGGCTCATAGCTCTCTATGCATGGAGTTGCAAGGTTGAAAATTTCTCTCAGCTAGAGCTACAAACTTGTGACCTTGCTAGTCAACCACACAATGAGAGATTCAAGTGAAGACAAGGGAAACAATGCCAATATCTCCAAGAATCACTATGAAATGTAATGCAATGCAACTAAAATGAAGATGCAAATGTGCAAGCTATGCTATGAAAATGGAAGTACAAACTAAGCTATGAAATGGAAATATCAATGGATTACAAATCCTTCCTACTTAGACTATGTGAGCTTATTCTATTGCATAAAAGGAAACTAAATTAATATGCCATTATCATGCAACTAAGAAAGAAAATATGCAACTACAATGAAATGCAACAAGTCTTCAATGTCTTCAAACTCCAAATGCACCTAAAACCTGCAGTATAACATTAGCATAAAACAAGTGGTATATGCAAATGAAGGAGAGAGCTCTCCTTTTATAAGAAATGCAAAGAAATGGACCATGGAGATTAAGAGGCAAAAAGTCTTAATCAGCGGTGGAGCTTGAAAGAGGAGCAATCCATGTGCACAAGTATCCTCCAATAGGAAAATAAGAGTTGACTTTATGTCCATATGAGACAAAAAGTGCTTTTCTCCTTTTTATAAAATATGAATAATGCTTTATTTGTGCAACTTAGGATAAGAGGGAAAGGTGGGCTTTTTATTTAATTAAAAAGGGAGGAAATATTCCTTTTAATCAAATAAAGACTTAGGATAAAATGGTTAGCCCATAGGATAAAAATCCAATATATGATCGAAATTAAGATTTGATCAAGAGATTGATAATGTTGAAAATATTGATTATTGATGAAAATGATTCAGGGTTGATAAATCAAATAAATGGGGCCCAAAGTCTAGGCGACCATTTTTGGGTGCATACAATTAGAACAAATGCATGAAAATGATGTATGCGCAACAGATAATGATGACTGCGCAGTGAGATGATGTATATGCATAGGAATTACGTATGCACAGTATAATCTTATGAATTCACATGACAATGGATTAAATGCACAGGTTATGATCAGAAAATTAAAAAAAATAAAAGAGAAAACATGACTGCGGTTGCAAAAATGTATGCGCAGCAGAAAGTTATGTATGCACAGAGATCATGGACATATGTGTAGGAACAATCTGGAAAAGTCTGCACATGGAAAATTGCAAATAAAATGTTAAAAAAGTGGGGATGGCCCCACGGTGCGTGCAAAAAATGTATGCAAAATTAAGTGAAAACTATTCTAAATGATCTATTAACTATTCTAAGATTAATAAATCAAACTAATTAGCAAACTACAATGAAGATTATAATTAAAATGAAGCTAAAATAATATTTTACCTTCACCTACCATGTAGCTTGTCTCCATTGCTCTCCTAGCTTTGATTTCTTGAAGATGGTGAGCTCTCAGATTTCCAATTTGAAGCTCCTTGCCCAAGATGTCACCAAAGCGTGGAGATTTGTATGAATGAGTGCAAAATGGCCTAAGCTTGATTATGCAAAACTAATGGATGATATGGAAGTGATATGAGGATAATTTGGATGTTTGAATGCTTTTGGATGCTTAATACTCTTGATCTCTAAAATGTTTGATTTCTTGATTGCTTTTTCACTATTAGCTATTATCTCACAAAGGGAAAATGATGCTCCTTTTATACAGTTTTGGAGGATCCAAGCCTAGGTGGCACAATCCTACAGTGGAGAATGAAAGGTGGAAGATCCTAGGGCTAGGATTGACTTTGTTGAAGGAGTTGAGAGAAAGGGGGATGTAGTTGGAATGTGAGAGGAAGAATAGGGATGATGTTCCTCTCACATTGACATGGAAGAGAAGAAGGTGGAAGGGAAAGACACATGTCAAGTGTCTCACAAAGACCAAAGAGAGGAAGAAGGAAGGACTTTTTCCTCATGAGGACTCTTTGTACAAGTGTCCTATGAGTCATTTTTGACCCTTAGAGGTGGCTTGAGAAGCCCCTTAGGAATAGGGATTGTCTCTTGACTTGGTTTGAAAGAAGACATGTGGTTAGGAGACCAAGTCTTATAAGGCCACAAAGATAGGACATGTGTGGGTGATGATAATGATTAATAGTCAATTAATAATAATTATTTATCTTAGCCAAGATGATGTGTCAGGTGACTAGGTAGATGAGATGGAATAGGGGACTTAGTCATATTTAGGTGATTGTGTAATTGATTTAATCACTTTAATAGACTATTTAGAGGACTTAGGATAAAGAATTAGACTATAATGAATCTATTAAATAAATTGAATAATTTATCTAATAAATAGAGGAATAAATATTAATTAAATAATAAATATTTAATTAATTCATCAAGTCAATAATTAATTAAATAGTAAATATTTAATTAATTAATGAGGTCACTTTTTAGTGTATACACTTATATTAATTATTGAGCAGTTTTTGGAATCTTGATTTAGTACAACCATCACTAGTTTAACTATGATGATATGAATACTTTTTGCACCTCTTTCGTTGCTTTCCCATCTCTTTTTGGTACAATTATCACTGATTGAAGTCAATCATGAGAGTACGAATACCGATTTTGTCAGATTCTATGTTGCAAGTGGATTTTGGTATTATGATATTGAACATCAAAATATCCAAGGTATCCTTTTGCGTAAACAAACAAAAATCTCAGTTTCATCATATGTACAAGTCCTCGATGATTCTCTGATGATCACGTCCTTAGAAAAATAATACATGCTTTAAAACTTTGATCTTAAGACAGTCATTCAAAAATCCATAAAATATCATGCTTTCATCATAGCTTGTCTAGTTTAAAAACTTTCATCGATTCGCTAGAAAGATATGATTTCATCAATCAAGTCAACACTTTAGAAAAAAAATTTGCAATATTTTTCAAATCAATATTTCAAGTGTAGTTCCATCCATTTTATACTTTTAATCTTGATAAAGATAGGGTCATGTAAGATCTTGGATCAAATTTTGCATTTGCTTCAAATTAGATTGGAATTAGGATTTGATTGAGCATTTCACTTGCTTTTTGATGAATTGATTCGATGACTGATTGAAGTTTTCTTTCGATGAATCCTTCCTCCTTTAGAGTAGATTTCCCCCAGTTTGATATGATGACATTTGTGGGACTTAGGACAATTTGCAGATTAGGTGACCAAAATCCTTAGGTACTTGCAAATGCAACAGTGGGGTTTTATTATGTAATATATACAAATGCTGGCGAATGCAATATTTACAAGGATAACTGCTAGGTATGTGAATGACTTGGACTTTCAATGACACCTATTTACTAGGTTTTCAAAGATTGAATGGATCTTGCTTTCTTTTTATGTTTTTAAAGCTTTTTTCCCTTTTTTTTGCTACCAAGGTGCCTATTTGCTAGGTTTTCACCTAGGCACTTTTTCTCTTTTCTGATTTTTTTTTTTGTATTTTCTCTTTTTTCAATTTTTTTCTTTTTTCTCCATATCATCAAGGTGCCTATTTGCTAGGTTTTCACCAAGACAACATATTTTTGAGGATCATATATGAATGTTTTTGGCTTTCTTCATGCTTAATTTTCCACTATTTTTGATCTTTTTTGCATTTCTGATTTGTTTTCTCTATTCTTCTTTTCAAATGTTTTTGGTATTTTCAAGATCTCTTTTGACTATATACAATAAATAGGATGCTTTCCATCTGATTTTTTGATACTCTTTCTCTATATTCCTTCATTTTCTCTCATGTGTAGAACCTCTTTAGGTGAATGCTATTGATAGGTTCTTGTAGTTCTTCTCCATCACAATCAGCTAACTTATAGGTGCCTGTCCCAAAAGACAAAGTGATCACAAAAGGTCCTAACTAATTTTCTTCCCATTTTCCTTTCTTTTCTCTTTCTGCTTGATTCTTGGAATTTTCTCGCAAAACTAAGTCACCTATTTGGAATGTTCTTGAATTGATGTGCTTGTTATAGGTCCTTGACATTCGGTTTTGATATACTTTCAAGTGATCAAATTCTTGTTGCTATTTCTCATCTAGCAGTTCTAGTTCATGCAACCTAGCAACTCTGTAATCTTCCTCACTTATCAAACCATGTAATGATACTTTTAAAGATGGAAGCTATACCTCCAAAGGTAAAAATGCTTATGTTCCAAAGACTAAGGAGAATGGTGTAGCTCCTGTTGGCATTCTGATACTTGTTCTATAAGCCCATAAGGCCGGGTTTATTTTTATATGCCAATCTCTACCTGAATTGTCCACAATTCTCTTCAATATTTAAGATGTTTTTATTTGTTGCTTCGGCTTGTCCATTACCTTGGGGGTAATATATTGAAGATGAGTGATGTATCATTTGAAACTTTGTGCATAACTCCTTTAAATCCTTGTTTTTGAAGTGCTTTACATTATCCGTTATGATGGCCTGAGAGACACCATATCCACATATTATGTGGTTTAGAATAAACAAAGATATTTGTTTTCCTGTAGTAGTGGATAAGGGTACAACTTCCACCCATTTTGTAAAGTACTTTGTTTCTGTGATAATGAATTTATGACCATTTGAAGATGGTGGATAAATCATTCCTATTAAGTCTAGACCCCATTGATAAAATGACCAAGGTGTCATCATAGAATGAAGCTCTTGTGTGGGTATATGTATTAAGTTCCCATGATATTGGAATTTTTGACAAGTTTTAGCAAAGTGACAAGCATCCTTCTCCATGGTAGGCCAAAAATATCCTATCCTAAGAAGTTTCTTAGCTAGGGTTAAACCATTCAAATGTGACCCAAAAATCCCCTCGTGAATTTCTCGTAAGGCTACATTTGATTCCTCTTTCTCTATATATCTAAGAAGAATTCCATCTAGACTCTTATGATACAATGTGTCAGATATTAAGGTATAACAAGTGGCTTATCAGATAAAGCTTTTCTTTTGGTTCTTGGTTTGGTCCATAGGTAGGATTTTGTCTTTTAAGTATAAATGGCTCCATACCAAGGTGATTCATGTTTGGTTAGCAAACACATGGTATGAGGATGGGTAGGGTCAAATGCAGGTTTCTCAACTTCTTCTACCAGGAATTCATATCTGGCACTTTGATCTGGTATTTGGAGAAGTGATGCCAAAGTAGCCATTGCATCTGCTGCTTTATTCTTCTCTCTTGGTACTTGCTCAAATGTGATAAGAGTGAAGTATTTGTTGAGATTCTCAACCATATTTTTTTAAGGTATCATATTGTCATCTTTAGTTTGATATTCATCATTAATTTGATTGATAACTAGTTGTGAATCTCCATAGACTTGTAGCCCTGTCACTTTCCATTCTAATGCCAGTTTTATCCCAATGACCAATACTTTATACTCAACTATATTATTTGTGCATGGAAATAGAAATTTGTATGATTTTGGAATTGTAGACCCTTAAGGAGTAATCAAAAGTATGCCTTCTCCCAATCCATGTTGTGTGTAGGAACCATCAAAATATAGTTGCCATGTTTTTGCTTCCACATTCACAATTTCAGAATCTAGATATTCCACTTGTATTGGGTGATCATCTTGTAATGGCGACTCTGCTAATTGATCAGTTATGACTTGGCCCTTGATATATTTATGATCCACATATTCTATGTCAAATTCACTTAGCACCATGACCCATTTGGCTAGTCTCCCATTCAATGTTTTGCTAAGAAGATATTTCAAAGGATCAATCTTTGCAATGAGTCTAATCTTGTGAGATAAAATATAGTGGCACAATTTTTGGGAAGCAAAAACTACAACCAAAAATGCTCTTTTTATGAAGGTGTAGTTCAACTCATATTTCACCAAAGTCCTGCTGATGTAGTATATGGCCTTTCTTTTCCCGATTCATCTTCTTGTGCCAAGAGTGCCCCTAATGAATGTTTGGTCATCAAAATGTATAGAATTAAAGACTTTCCTCTTATAGGTGGCATCAAAGTTGGAGGATTCATTAGATATTTCTTCAATAAGTTGAAAGCTTCTTCACATTTCTCATCCCATTTGAAAACTATGTCCTTATGAAGGAGTTGAGTGAAATTGTGGCACTTTTATGCTAATTGAGATATGAACCTTCGAATGGATTGGGTCTTGCCTGGAAGAGATCTCATCTAAATTATGTTTCTAGGTGCTTCCATTTCCATGATGGCTTTGACTTTAGCTGGGTCTACCTCTATTCCTTTTTCTGAAACAATGTACCCTAGTAGCTTTCCTAATTGAACACCAAATGCACACTTCTTCAGATTTAACCTTTAAATTTCTCCAATCTTTCAAAAATTTTCTCTAAAATGGGTAGATGTTCTTCTCTTGAGTGAGATTTAGAAAGTATACCATATACATAGTCCACCATGAACTTATGCATCATGTCATGGAATATGGTCATCATGGCTCTTTGATAGGTTGCTCTGGCATTCTTTAGACCAAAAGGCATAACATTCTAACATAATGTCTCCCATGCACATGTGAATGTTGTCTTGTCTTGATCTTTAGGTGCTATCTTTATTTGATTATAACCACTAAACCCATCCATAAGTGAGAACATTGAATGTCCTGCTGTCAGATCTATGATGGCATCTATGCTTGGTAACAAAAAGTCATCTTTAGGACATGCAAAATTGAGATCCCTAGAGTCCATGAAAATTTTGATGGACTTGTCCACTTTTGAAATTGGCACAATGTTTGAAATCCATTGAGCATAATCAATGGCTCTTATAAACCCAATTTTCAGCAATTTTTCCAACTCCAGTTTTACAAGAAAAGCTATATGTGGATGCATCTTTCTCAATTTCTGCTTTACTGGTCTTAGTCCTTCTTTTATGTTCAAGTGATGCATGATTAAATTTGGATATAATCCTAGCATATCATCATACGACCATGAAAAATTGATTTTATTTTCTTTGAAAAATTTGATGAAGTCTTTTCTTTCCTCACTAGATAGAGATGATGCTAAGTGTATGATCCTTGGTTCTGATTCTGACCCAATATTCACCTTTTCTGTTGGTTCGATCAAAATAGGAGATCTTTCTTCATAGTGTTGAGGTAAAGTATCCAAACTCCCTTCCTTAGGTGCCTCAATTGGGTTTTCACCTTTGGAATCATTCTTTATTTCTTTCTCTTTTTGATCTAATGCTGCCACAATGTGGTTTTCAACATTAGATTCTTTCCATTTTTTATTTTTTTTTCATTTTTTTCATTTTTTATTGAATTGAGAGTTTAGATACTTTCCTTTGTCACTTGTTCCTAATATTCCATGATAGAAGAAGGTTGAACCACATTTAGGTATTGGGACACCAAGTTATCATTCAAAAAGGTAGGGAGTATAGTAGGTTCAATGGAATCCCATTCAATTAATTTTGGATAGATTAGGGTTAAAGGATCAATGCTTTGGTTTAGTCCAATGGGGTTTAAGGATAGGACTTCATTTGAAAGTTCAAATATTGTATCACTTAAATCTATAATATGTGCTTCTTTGAGATGCTCTAGAGAACTAGGGTCAAAATCTTCCTCACTAGAATCCTCTACGGTTTCTGTTAGGTAAAAATCTTGTGGATTAAACCTAATGTTAGATTCTTCCACATTAGGTCTCCATGATGGTACGTAGGGTTGTCCTACCCATTGATTTATTTCAATTTCTTGAATTGCGACATTATCTAAGACCACTTGACTCAAACTTGAGGCTTGATTCTGATTTGATTCTGAGGCTTGTTCCTTTCCTTTGCTAGGAGTGTAGGTGTGAATGACATCAACTTCCTTATCTTGACATGACTCTCTTGATAATGAGTCCCATTCCCAATTGTTGGAATCCTCATCACTTTTAGAACCTAATTGTAAAATTCAGTCATACACTTTAGGATAGTTCTTTTGAGTGTACCCTTATTCTAGGTACCCTAATCCTATCTTTTCTTTGCTATCTCTCTATGTCATTTCAATGGGTTCAATGAGTCCTTCGTTTCTTGTTCCTAAAGGTCCTTGTCCTTTGTATCGCATTTTTTGCATGATTTGAAATCCTTTCCCATATTGATGTGTGGGAATGCTTACATTTTGGATGCGCTTTTCATGTGTACTTTATTCCTCATCTTTATATAGCCAATTTAGGATTTCATTGTCTTCTTCCTCCATGAATGAAGATGTATTTTCCCTCACAAAGTGATCATTTTATTTATGAGGTAAATTAGATGGCTTTCCATATGATTTTGGAGATAAGGGTAGGTCCATCATAGATAAAGAGTATTCACCTACTCCCTTTTGTTTTATTTGACATTGTTTTTCAAAGTTTTTCATCATATGATCCATTTTTTGGTAATGAGCATCTTTGGTGTAGATTTGAATAGATTTAACTTGGTCTTCTTTCTGTTTCTCAAGAGCACTTTCCTTACTAACCTTCTCTTTTCCTTTTGTCGATGTAGCTAGGTTAGTAGGACTTTGGATGTTTTCAACAAAAACTTATTTTTCTTTTTTTTCTTTCCCCTTCAAAGATGGAATATCTTTTGAACTTTGATCTTGTTCTATTCTTTGGGGAATAAACCCTTCTACATTATGCGAAACTAAGGAATCATTGATAGGCTTCATGTTATTACAATATTGAAAGGGGTTTGAGTACCTGCTTACCATGATTTCTTTTCCTAGATAGGGGAATTTGAGACATTGGTGGTAAATCGAAGGCACAATCTACATTTCATGAATCCATGGTCTCCCTAGTAAGATATTGTAAGTCAAATTTAGGTCTAGGACTTGGAAAATAGTTTCTTTTTACATTGGACCAACTCTGATAGGAAGTATTATGACACCTTTAGAAGCTCTCTCTTCATCATCATAGGATTTTATAGTTATCTTTTTCTTTGGGTCAATAGCCTCCTCATAAAATCCTAAGGCCTTTACCAAGTTTAGGGTACAAATATTCAAGCTGGCTCCTCTGTCAATAAGGACTCTTTTCACTCTATGCTTATGAATGAGGACCTCTATATGTAAAGGAAAATTTTGTGGGTGGTTTAAGGACATGTCATCTTGCTCTGAAAAAGATAGGCAACGAGGTGCAATAAGATGTCCTACCATGTTTTGAAATTTGTTTGCATCTAAATTTAGAGGCACATTAGTCTCTACTAAGTCTTTTTCTAGAATCTCCTTGTGATTTGGTGAGAGTTTGAGAAATTCTAGAATAGATATCTGAGCAGGGATTCATTGTAATTGGTCTACCAAATTATATTATTTTGATGATGAAGATGAAGTTTGATTTGGTAGAACAATTCTAGGGGCATTTCCAGATAGAGTAATTTTTTATGCTTGCCCCCTAGTTACAACATTAGATGTTGCTTCCCTTGGCTTCTCTTTTACCATGATAACATTTATGGTATTTTCATCACTATCTAAAGTATTAATGATGTTATCATAGGTTTGGGCAAAATTGACCTTCTCATTACCTCTTTTATTATTTTGATTAGTGTTTGATGAATCACCCTTTTCATGGTTTAGGAAAGGATTTTTAAAAGCCGTATGATCTTCATTGTTTTGGGTCCCTTCAACCTTTATCATCCCATCATCAATTAGGTCTTGCATAAGGTGTTTCAATTTCATGCATTCATTGGTTTTATGACCCTTATTACGATGGTATTCACAATGGTGAGAATAATTCCACCAATTTGGCTTAATTTGGGGTTCATATGGCCTTAACTTAGGTAAGGTAATGATTTTGTTGGCCACCAAAGTCCTTAATGCATTTTCCAATGGTTCACCTAAAAAGGTAAATTTTATCTTTTGATAAGTGGAAAAGAGAGGCTTAGGCTTGTTGCCATTAGCATTATTGAAGGGATTATTGTTAGCATTGTTGTTGTTATTGTTGGAATTGGTGTTATTGAAAGGATATTTGTTCATTTGATTCACATTATATGAAGAATTCACTCTACTTGATAAATTAAAGGGGGTAGCTTTTAAGTTGTGTGCCTCCACAACTCCATCGTTCACAAGATTTTTCTTATTTTTTTTCAACCATAGTTTAGGTTTATCATTGTGATTGTTGGCTCCTTTATTGTTGGTATAATTATATATATAATGATTATTATTAGTATTGGTATAGGGTTTATTGTCTTTGAACAATTTGATCTCTCCCCTCTTAACCAACACATCTTCAATTTTGATCCCATTCTCAATAAGTTTTTCAAATGTAGGGGGACATTGAAGTTGGAGCCTATAGTTCATCTCTACATTTAATTTGTTCATAAATATTTCCATTTTCCCCTTTTCAGGGATACTTCATGGATATCTTGCAAAAAATGTCCTCCACCTTTGAAGGAACCCTAAGAAAGATTCACCATCCTTTTGTTTCGTATCACATAGTTTGAGCATGGTAATCTCATGTTCAATGTTGTAATAATAATGGGTTACAAATTTGGAGGCTAATTCCTTGAAAGTCTTTATCCCTTGCAGAAGTTTGGAGAACCATTCCATGGCTTTCCCTCCTAAACTTCTTGGAAAAATTCTCATTAGGTATGTGGTATTATGCATAAATTCAATGCTTAGAGTGCAAAACTCTCTAAGGTGATCCTATGGGTCTGATTTACCCATGTATTTATCATACTTAGGAAAGACTGTATTGATAGGAAAAGGTGCCATAACTAAGCTTTTGTCAAAAGGAAATGGGCACAAGGCCTCAATAGAGAATGGCTTAGGTTCAGTGGCCTTTTTCATTAAGTCAATCTCTGCTTGGAACATTTTCAATTATTGAGTCATAGCATTCATCGAGTTTCATCTTCTTTGTTTTTGTTAAGTTGATCCACATCATAATCATGTGGGAGCTTTACCCTTGCTTGGGCTAGAGTTAGGAAAAAATTCTCCCTATCTCTATCTATTAGTTTATCCATGACTTCAAGAAAATAATTATCTTGAGCCACTCTATTATGTCTTTCTTCAAGTGTTTCCTTAGGCTCTTGGTTGGCATTATTGATATTGTCATTTTTTCCTCCATGATGGTAATCGTGAAACGTGGAGTTTCTATCCATTGATTCAAGTCTCTTTTCAAATAGATTTTGGAGACTATCCCCTTGGTTGTGATTGTTGAAAGGACTTTGATATTCAAATTCAGGGACCTCTTTGGCAATGCAAGTGTCATCTTCTTGTAAAGATAGCTTAATTCTATGAGAGCATGTAGAAACCGACATCCAACAAGGTTTGAATTTGAATCATTTTCCCCAATTTGGTAATTGTTTGTTTTTATGAAGAGATTTAAAAATATAAGATGAACTTTCAAATGAATGTCTCTTACTTTTTCTATGTATTTTTCAAACAAAAAAACCACACATACACTTGTTCTTTTTAACCCTCTACACAAAAAGTGTTTGAAGTTGTAAGGACATTATCACAAGTTTTTGCACAAAAAGACACTTCAAGCAATCTACCTAGCTCAAAATTTGGTTCGTAAACATGGATCTATAAGGTAGTCTTTGCTAAGTTAACAAGATATTTAATCAAGATTCCATTCAAAATGGATATTAAACTTTCATCCTCCAAGTATATTAAGAGGCTTCCCACCACCGGTATGTTAGAGTTTTGCGCAATCCCGAAGGACTACTCGAGGAAGTTCAAAAATTTAACACCCTTTTGTCACACACCCCATTAAGGATGCATGCATTTCATTTTATAGTGGGTTGGATGATTGCAGCAAAGGCAATTGTATCCCACTTTGGGATGTCCCTCTCACTAGCCTTGTTAAGGAAAATCTTAGGAAGTGAGCCCACTATAGATCTAGCATGTTCATTTGAAAGCAATAAAGTGGAATAAAGAGATAGGTTTTGGGAGTTTAATTAACCAAAAGGTGAAGAGCATATCCCTATCTATTTCTCAATTCCCAAACACTTTTAACAAGGTTCAATTACCATACCCACTAACTAATGGGAATCGAGTATTTCTACTCTTTTCCACAAACAAGGGGTTGTTCAAATTTAGTGCTTGATTTACTTAGTCTTTCTTTTAATCAAGGAGTTTGACACTTCTGGCATTTTGATTCACTTAGAAAGTGAAGAGCATAGGCCTAATATCAAATCCCTCAAACAATACTAGGCTACTTTAATTACTAGATTTTGAAATTGACAAGGCCACAATTTAAGCAAAAATTGACCAAGTTTTAGGCTTACCTTATTTCAAAGCTAGCTAAGGCTAGGGGCATTTTTGATTAATTTTTCATTTTTATGCTCACCTAGTGGCGATTGCTCCTTTCCCTTCACTTCTCCTCCAACAAGTTAGTCAACACAACTAGCCAAAATGAAGAAAACAAAAATAAAATTGAATCTAAGCCTTATTTATCAAATTTTAGCAAAACTTGATTAAGGTGAGTAAATCCAATTTAATGATATGAACTTTTCTTTATATGCTTCTACAACTTTCAAATATTGTTCATATACCTTGCTTTCTTGCCGAGAATATTCTAAAACTAGCTTGATGTGTGCAATATTTTCCTCTTTGATCCTTTTTGTGAAAGCTTTTCCCCCACTGTTAAATCTGGTCTTTGGCTTTTTTATTCTTTCATGACCAGTCATCCTGCAGACACAGAGAAATCATTTCCCGCAAGTCAAATTCTATCAATTTTCAATTTAATCAAACATGCTACAAAATCTATTGAAAGTGCTATTTAAATGCTTAAACGCGCTGTGGATCAGATTAAAAGCGCGCATTGCAGAAATATTTAAAAGCGCTAAAATAAAGATTAAAAGTGTTGTTAAACTTAGCAAAGGAGTCAAGAAAATATTAAAAGCACTGGAGAATTATGCAAACGCGCTGGTGAGTCAGGGAAAAAGCATTGAAAGAAAATTAGACAGATGACAGAAGAAATCAAAAGCATTGAAACTCCCTGTAAAGGTGCAAAACTTTATCGTAGACATGCTATTTTAGGTCTCAAAAGCACTGGAGAAACTAGTAAAAGCACTACAGAAAGGATCAAACATTCTATTTCACCTGTAAAACATAGAAGAAAACAAAGAAAATCCTAGGAACATTCAATTTTCCAAATTTTTAAAAGAATGAGGCCTAATGCCCCACAATGGGCACCATTTTGTGTACTAGAAAAAGTACCTTCATAGGGTTAGTATTGCAAATAAATGAATAAAATAACTAAATTACCACAAAGAATAAGCTATTTTAACAAATAAAGAACAATTAAGAACTCTATGGATCTCTATTTAGAGATGCTAGTGCAAAGCTCTCAACAAGCTTCCATTAGTGACAGTCCTAAAACAAGAATGAATGATAGAGTGAGCTAAAATAATTAATTCCAAATTGAAATGCTAATTAGCTTCTATATTTTCCTTTCTAGCTCTAAATTGCAAGAGGTTTGATGCTATTCTCAGATTTGTGGATGATTATTGAGTGAATTATGCCTTTCTTTTATATATTTTGGCAAGGGTAGGGGGTGTAGTTGAGTTGATCAATGTTAGGTGAGAGTTGAGTCCATGGTTCCACCTTTAGAGACCATTTAAATATTTTGTCCTCAAATCTTGGGACAAGAAGACAAAATGAGTGGACAAGATGCTCTTTCTAAATGAGTGATTGAGATTCAATTCAGGCTTGATCCATGTGAGCTTGGTTCTCAATTTCTATTGGTTGATTGATTTTCCCCCCATTTGGTGGTTGAGAGAAAATAGGAATTAATTAATTGAATTAATTTATTTTTTTTAGCCATGTGTACCCCTTGAATGGGTTGATTTGATTTAATTTGAACTATGTAATTAATTAGATTAATTACATAATTAATTGATTTATCATGATTTATTCGATTTAAATTGATTTGATGGCTTTGGATTTTCAATTGATTTTGGATTAAGGTTCAATTGCAATTTATCTTTGATGTTAATTTGATTGGATTTAATTGCATTTAATTGCATTGATTCTTGCCTTGATTTCTCACTTATAAATTGATCTTGTCCATTTTCAAGTGATTAGAGTAAGACATGTTGAATATGAAGTTCTAGGATAGTATATTCAACTTCATACCCCATAGGAGTAGCCCAAGAAGTTCTAGGCTCTACTGCCTCAAAGCATGTGCTATCAGTTTCTACCATGAAACATATGTCATTTTTTTATTTGTCCACTAATCTCCAAGGAATCCTTTCCCTTTCATGCATTTGTTTATGAAATAGTTTCATCATCCCTGCAACTTCAACATACCTATTCTATTCATCAATTCTTATGTAGCAGTCACTGATCATATGCATGGTGCATCTTTCAGATCTCCATAGATACATGTTAGGAAATCTTCTCATAACATGAAAGAATATGTACATTATGAGTGATCCAAATCTAAAGTGTGTTGTCCTATTCTTCTTTATTCATGCCAAATTCTCCATTAGTTGTTTCCTTAGGACCTCACATAGGTCATATTCTTCATCTTCTAGTACCATTTTATATGTCATGTGTACAAAACTAGCAGATACACTGTTAACTCTACTACTATACTAAAACTTGTATCCTAGTATCTTTGCAATAAGCTGGACATATTCTTGTGCGATGTCATTTACTATCATTGCTCTTTTGTTCCATTTACTTTTGGTCAATTTTTCTACTTCAAATTTGATATTATTTTCTATTGAGTGAATTTTACCTGTCATAGGTAAACCGATGATCTCATGCAATAGTTCTTTGATGATCTTGGTTGGATTTCTAGCAATCCATATGAATTCATCATGAATTATACTCAATACAATTTTGATCCAGTCTAGTTCATCAAACTCAAATATTTCCATGTATTTGACTATAGGCAATGTGTGAACCTTTCTACATTACTCTCTTAGGGTTTAATCTACATTATATAACCCTACCATTTCATCAAATATCTCTTTTGTTCCTATAAACTCAATCTTGTTGTGAATATAAGCCCTGTGTCTTCAACATAAAGAACACCAACTGGGGTATGTGAGAATGCACCCTCTAGGTCATCTTCAATGGATTTGAAAGAATGACTCTTAAACTTGTATCTATTCCTTTCAAGCACATTAAACACCTTGGGAGTATCCATTCTAAATGATTTGCTACTACAAATAACAACGATTACTTGAGTTTATGATAAATACCTAGCTTGTGCGACCATTTGAAGGTTTTGCGAACACAACTATAAAATCTTTAAGCTCCAACAACTACTCCAAGCTCTTTAATGCTCATTGATCTAAGTGTAAATGGTAAGTAGTTTGACCACATTACTATCCTTATAGATAGTTTGGCACAAGTCCCAAAGACTACCCATAAAGATGCAACAAACCAGTGTTAGAACAATTTGGTACATTTTCTTACAGATATCTCCAAACCATATGTGATCTTGTCCAAGATCCCATAACATCATAACTAAGCTATCTTCAAGTGTGCATAACTTAACTCATCCATATAGGGGTTCTTTATTTGATTGGTGTTAATCTGTCATGCTCCCCCTAAGGCATACAGTGTCCATCAAAAAGATGGTGAGGCAATGCATCCTAGTATTGATTATACAAGGCTCTTAGGACTCTTGTGAGTGCTCACACTCTTCTCTTCATCCCTTTTGACTTTAGATTCAACAGGTTTATTTTTTTTGGTCCATTTCTCCTTGAATTCTGCTTTTAGTTCTGCTAGCTCTTTTTCTTCTTCATTCAGTTCCTTTTCTTTTGCGAATGGTCTAAAGGACTTCTTTATTGGTCCTTTAAATTTGCAATACTTCACAATATGTCCATCATTTTTGCATTTAAAGCACATTACTTTCTTCTTAGGTTTCAATTGGTTTTAGTCAATCTGCAACTTGCAATACTTGACAATATGACCAAAGTTGTTGCATTTGTAGCATACAATATTTCTAGGTCTGGTAAAGGATTTCTTAACCTCTTCTACTATCTTTTTGACTTCATCCTTACTAGCATTAGAGCTATAGTCTTGCATAGCGTCATTTTATTTACTTGTTTCATTGTCCTTAGGTTGTCTATGTTCTGTATTTTTACCACATTCTCCTTTTTCCACATTTGCCTCATTCAAGCTTTTCTCTTTTTGCTTCTTGATAAAATCATTCAGATGATCATATGTAGGTTTTCTAGACCTCATATCTAGTTTTATACATTATCTTATCTTATGTCCATACAAATAGCAATTAAAACAAAAACCAGTAAACTTGGGCTCAAGAAGACCTTTTTCAGTTGATTTCTTTGATTGATCTTCATGACTGCAATCCTTGTCACTATCCTTGCAAGGAGGTATCTTAGTTTCTTCCATTAAAGCCTCAAAATCTGATATCTTAGATGAGTCAAGATTCACCAAAACTCTATCTTTCCTCTAACTAGGATTTTCATTGAATCCTACTCCTATCATGTCTCCAACAAGTTTTTGCATGTCAATTTACTCATCTAATTTCTTTCTACTCTCATGAAGTTTTTCTATGCAACCTTTAGTTTGATTAAGTTCACCAGTGATGGTGATGCAACATCTTTCTATCTTTTCATATTTTGTTTTTAGTGTGCTCAGTTCATTCTCCAAAGTTTGTAATCTATCTCTTGTGTCTAATAGTTTATTTTGAAAATTTTCTTGTTCCTCTCTTTCAGTATCAAGTTCTTTCATCAGGTTCAATTTTGAGACTTCCAGTTCATCCTTCAAGGAATCCTTTTCATGTCTTATTTGTTCAATCAAATCTTATTCTGATAGTTGTTCTATTTGTGCTTCTATGAGATCATATCTTGATTTTCTTTCATGCTCAAGCTGCTGCTTTAACTTCTTGATGAAGTCATCTGCCTTCCTTAGTTTGTATTTTAGATCCACTCTATCTGCATTAGCAATGTCCACATCTTCCAATGCCATTTCATAATTTTTCTTCATGTTCGCCAAATCCATCTTGATCTCCCCAAAGCTGTTAAGCTTTTTATTTAGGGGACTGATGCTCTGATACCAATTGTTAGGATTTGGTAACACTAAGAGGGGGGGGGGTGAATCAATGTTACATTACTTTGTTAGATTCTTCAAATTATTTATCTTCTTTAAACAACATATAAAGATATAGCATAAGATAAATAAACATGCAACATAAATAAACATACCAGAACTCATAACACCATATTTGTTTTTGAGGAAACCCTGTTAAGGGAAAAACCTTGGTAGGGATGGTACCCACAAATGTCTGCACTATGAGTATATTAACCATGTTAGGAGCTGAGTATTACAATAGGAAGGTCCTTGTTAAAGGACATACCCTGTTAGGAGTCTTTTACAATGTGATCCCACTTAAGGAATTGACCCTGCTAGGATTCCAGCCATGTTAAAGGCAATCAAACCCTGTTAGGGGTGTACAATAGGTGCAACAACACTTACAATTAATCTGTTGTCCTGAATACAAAGAGTTAACAAAGTATTCCTTGAAGAACTCTTCTTGTTCTCCTTTCTCTTGATCTCTGCTCTATCTCTTAGATGCCTTTACAATTCACATCCATCTCTCTCATCCCTATCATCATCACACACTTTTACAAAAGTGTCTGTATACTTTACCTTGTTAGAGGTATGTTACAAAAGCTAGTCGACATTACTCTAGCTAGGCATTATATTATTTAATGCACAATTTTATGCTTTGTTAACATCCTTAGTCAGCCTTTGATCCAAGAACGCATCCAAAAATAACTGTCCAATCGCTCACAAAGTCAGCCTTAGTGATTGCCAACAAGTTGTACTTTATTTACCATCTTCGCATCCAATCAACTGAACATATATCTTCAATACCTCAATATTAACACATGCAACCTTACACACATATTCATCTATATCCTACAAGCATGTAACCAATATCACATGCCTTTATGAAGCTCCTATGAAGTTCACTACACTTTTATGTTAGACTGGGTCATAGGAACAGTTTGTGGACTTAGGCATTTTCCCTTCATTATCTGCATACAAACATATTGATGATATCCAATACATGCAATCATAAATCTAATAAGTGTTTCCATAAATGAAAACATTTCATATGTGCATGTGGTAACCACTTGCCAACATATAGGATTAGGGTCATAGATAGAATTAGGTTTAGGATTAAAGTTATAGATAAAATTAAGGTTATTAATAAGGTTAGGGTTAGTGTTATAATTGGAAGTAGGGTCATGGTTAAGGTTAGGGCTATGATTATAGTTCAATTGGGGTTAGGTTTAAGGTTAATGTTCAATTTGGTTTATGATTTAGTTAGGGTTGAAGTTGGAGTTTAATTAAGGTGAAGACTAATGTTAGTGTTTGATGAAGGGTGCCCCCCTTAATACCACAAGCACATAACAAAAATAGAGAAACAACAACAATAATATGCAAGAACAAAAAATTCCAAAAATCCTGAACAGATCTTCCTGCTTGCTTCAAACTTTGCATTTTCTTTAGTAGGTCAAGCTCATAATCAACATGAATGAACTGTCGCTTTAATTTATCCACCATCCGATCCCATCTTGTGATTTTATCTTTCCCTCTTCTATTTCTCTCCAATTGAATCTCTTGCCACCAGATCTTCGCATGACCTTTCAGTTTGGCCTTCGTAAATTTGACCCTATCAGGATCCTCAACATCTTCATACTCAAAATATTCCTCACATTCATTGATCTAGTCGATCAATTCCTCTGGGTTAAGATTTCCAGAAAATGTAGGAACCTCAATCTTATGTCTTTTTCCAATCTTGGAAATCACTCGAAAAAGTCTTTCTTCCTCCTGATTCAGAACTTTAGCTTCTCCTTCTTGATATTCTTCTTCGGCTTCATCCTCACTTTCATCTCTGACATTAAGATTCATTCCTCTGTGAATCTCTTCTTGCAATGCTCGCACTTATCTCTGTAACTCTCTAACCTTAGGTGTCATAGCACCAGCTCTTCCACCACGTTCTCTTCGTGGAGGTATTTTCGTGATGTGCGCTGAAACTCTAACCACGGTCCTGGTGCAAACTGCCTCACAATTAGCAATCTATTTACACACTCAAGAAC
This sequence comes from Chamaecyparis obtusa, assembly GCA_027943335.1. Lineage (NCBI taxonomy): Eukaryota > Viridiplantae > Streptophyta > Pinopsida > Cupressales > Cupressaceae > Chamaecyparis > Chamaecyparis obtusa. Next base: position 159,138 of record BSBK01008919.1, on the reverse strand, counting down.
TTTTGCTCTGATACCACTTGATGAAGGGTGCTCCCCTTAATACCACAAGCACATAATAGAAATAGAGAAACAACAACAATAATATGCAAGAACAGAAAATTGGCTTCTTATTATCTCCACAAATGTGGAATTACAAACTTTCAGAATTACAATATGCAAAGCCACATGGGCATTCCCTTACAATATTCTGTAGGATAAAGCCTCGAATCAGTACCCAGATCTACTACCTAGAACTACCCTAGACAACACTACGGGCCTTCTCTATATAGACAGTTTCCACCGCCCGAGAAGGTTCTAGAAATTTAGCCCTTAGGGCCGACCAAACTTAGAATTATTTTATTTTACAATTTATTACATCAAAGTCAGCTCAAAATATGTTTTGAAACCCAAACAAAAATTTTGAAGAAAAATTATTTTCCACCATTTCAGGTGGCCTGACTTTCGGAGACCATAAGTCATCACCAGTTGACCCGATTGACTATTATAACCCCATTTTAGAAATTCCACGAAGTGCTCTATAGGCTTGACCTATGCAAAGCACTCATGACCCAATTTTTTGACCTCATTCAGGTCCTCTAAAGCCTTCAAAACTAAGTTCAAAGTGTCTGTACTCTACTACCAATATAAAAAATCTTCAATATCTTCAAAACCAGACCTGATCTAGCCATGAAACTTTGCTAGTAGGCTGATATGACTGAGATGAACCTCCATATGTAAAATCAGACATTTTGAGATCATAAGACCAACTTACTAAAAAATAGCAAGTTTCCATAAATAGCAACTTTGCATAAGATAGCCCTTATTGAATACAAAAACAAATTTTTTTTTTTGGGTGATGCAAGATTGCTCTTACACCCAAGATGCTCCTGCATCAGACACCCGAGGTAATTTGAGAAGTGACCCTGTCACGACTCAGGTGTGCAGGGGAAAACCAAGATGGTTAACCTCCTCCTTTGTTAGCCATGATGAATCTTCTACAGGTCATCCTTTCCATTTGACCAAATACTCTTCATATGTCCTGTTCCTTGTGCTTCTGCCAACACGACTGTCCAGTATGTCTTCAATCTCCTTGATATCTGAACTGGTTGCTGGAATACTCCACCGTGCTACTGCAACCTCATCTTCAACACCTCCTTCATGATACTCTATCAAATCTGAAATGTTAAACATTGGTAAAATATTCAGCTTAGTAGGTAATTCTACCTCATATGCATTTCTTGAATCATGCTTCTTCAGTATCGTACATGGTCCAAACTTCTTCATTTTCAACTTGTTATATGTACCAACCAAAAATTGCTCCTTCCACAAATGAACCATGACTTCATCCCCAACCTGAAATTCCTTATGCCTCCTTTTCTCATCTGCCTTAGTCTTATACTGTGCATTCATCTTGGTAATATGCTTCCTCACCTCCTCATGGATTTTCTTCAAGTGTTCTGCAAAATCTTCAGCTTCAGCACTACTTATTTCTCCTTTATCTATCTTTCTCAACTCAGATGCATTTCTTGGACTACTTCCATATACAATCTGGAATGGTGATTTACCAGTCCTCTTGTTGACAGAATTATTGTATGCAAATTCTACCTATGGTAAAATCAAATCCCATCATGTTGGCTTATCTCCAACCAAACATCTCAGCTAATTTCCCAAACTTCTATTCACCACCTCTGTCTGTCCATCAGTCTGTGGATGATGTGATGAATTAAACTTCAAATCTATCTTCAACTTCTTCCACAATGTATGCCAGAAATATCCAACAAACTTAGTGTCTCTATCTAAAACTATGGTCTTTGGTAAACCATGTAGTCTCACTACTTCTCTGAAAACAATTCTGCTACATGAACAACATCATTAGTCTTCTTGCAGGGAATGAAATGTGTCATCTTCAAAAATCTATCAACTACTGCAAAAATTGAATTATGTCCCTGTAGAGTCCTCGGTAAACTAAGAACAAAGTCCATATTGATATCCTCCCAAGGCTTCTTTGGTACAAGTAATGGCTAATATAACCTTGTATTCTACTTCACTCCCTTCGCCATCTGACATACTCTACAACTCTGTAGAAAATTTTTCACATCTTGCTGCAGCTGTGGCCAATAATAATTCTCACCAACCAAAGCAAGGGTTTTATCATGACCAAAATGTCTAGCCAATCCTCCACTATGCTTCTCTTTGATGAGATTCTCCCTCATAGAACTTTGTGGAATGCACAACTGACTCCCTCTAAATAGCATATCATCTTGGATGATAAAATCTAGCTATTTTGTCCTATCTAGAGTAACAGGTTCTTTACAAGCTTTCCAAGCTCCACCAAAATCAGGATCCTCTGGATACAAATTCTTGAGTTCCTTGAACCCAACCACCTCAATCTACATCTCTATCAGCAATAGTTGCCTTCTGCTAAGAGTATCTGCAACCCTGTTAGACTTTCCACTTCTGTGTTTCAAAATAAATGTATAACTCTGCAAAAACTCAACCCATTTCAAATGCCTCTGATTCAACTTTCCTTGAATATTCAAATATTGCAAAGCTTGATGATCAGTATAAAAAACAAACTCCTTAGGAAGCAGATAGTGTCTCCACTTCTTCAATGCCTGAACTATAGCATAAAATTACTGATCATAAACAAAATACTTCCTCTTGGCATCATTTAACTTCTCACTGAAATAAGCAACTAGTTTACCTTCTTGGCTCATAACAGCTCCTATTGCGGTATCACTAGCATTACAATCTACTTGAAACACCTTATTAAAATCTGGAAGTGCTAAAATAGGTTGTTTTGTAACTTTTTGTTTCAATAATTGAAAACTCTTTTCTGCCCCATTAGTCCACTTAAACTCTTTTCTATCTCCTCTCATTGTTTCAGTCAAGGGACCACAAATACTGCTAAAATTTCTAATAAACTTTCTGTAAAAGCTAGCCAAACCATGAAAAGATCTTACCTCAATAGCACTCCTTAGAGTAGGCCATTCAAGGATAGGTTGTACCTTTTCTGGGTCCATTTTTAGACCTTTTACTGAAACTACAAATCCCAAATACACTAACTCTTTCTTCACAAAACTGCACTTCTTCAAATTAATCAACAATTTCTCATCTCTCAACTTCTCAAACACCATACAAATATGCATCATATGTTCCTCCAATGTCTTGCTAAAAATCAAAATATCATCTAGGTAAACAATGACAAACTTACCCATAAATTCTTTTAGAACCTCATTCATGAGCCGCATGAAAGTGCTCAGTGCATTGGTTAGCCCAAAAGGCATGACTAACTACTCATACAGTCCTTCCTTTGTCTTGAAGGTAGTCTTCCATTCATCTCCTTCTCTGATTCGAATCTGGTGATATCCACTCTTCAGATCTATCTTTGAGAAATACATAGCTCCACTCAAACAATCTATAATATCATCCATTCGTGGCAATGGAAACCTATACTTGATTGTGATCTTGTTTATTGCTCTGGAATCTATACACATCCTCCACTCTCCATTCTTCTTTGGTGCTAATACCACTGGTATAGCATAGGGACTCAAACTCTCTCAAATCAACCCCTTCTGCAATAACTCATGTACTTGTCTGTTCAACTCTTCACTTTCTGCTGGTGTCATTCTATGTGCTACCTTGTTTGGCAAACTGGCTCCTGGAATCAAATCCATTTGATGACTGATCTTCTTTACCGATGGTAATCCATCAGGTACATTATCAGATACAATATCCTAAAACTCATTCAACAAATCTGCAACCTCTACAGGTACATCCTCTACTTCTTCTTTACCAACTTTTGGAATTAAAACAAAACACACATGCTCATGCCTCATACCATCTAAGAATTTTCTTCCATCAACAAATGTTATTCTTGCATTACCACATACCTTTTCTTTAGTCTCCTTCAATGGCTTTAGCTTATGTTGCACTCCATCCTTTGTTAGGGAATAGATATTCGCACGACCATCGTGTATAGCACATTTGTCAAACTACCATGGTCTACCCAACAACATATGACATGCATCCATAGATATTATATCACATAGTACCTCATCTTGGTACCCACTGATCTTGAACTTTACCAGGCACTGCTCACTGACCATGACCTTGTGGTCATCCTGCACCCAGGCAATCCGATATGGATGTGGGTGTTTCTATCTCTTGAGCTTCAACTTTGTCACCATCTCTTCTGACACCAAATTTTCAGTGCTTCCACTATCAATAATCACATCACAACATTTACCTTCACACTTGCATCTAGTGCGAAACAAGCTCCTCCTTTGTTCAGGTTCATTCTCACCACTCAGCAGGACTCTTCTGTTAATTAGCATTTCTCCTCTTTCAGCATCTTCAAAATTTGATGATCTGGTATCTTCATCTACATGTGCAAGTCTAGCCTAGCCTTCATTTCTCCTGTCTATTCTACCTTGGCACTGAGGACATTCAAATGCCCTATGACCTTCTTCTCCACAGTGAAAACATGTTTCATGGAAGCCTCCTCTTCCAGATCCTTGTCCTCTTCCTCTTCCTCTCTAATCTCTATTATTCTAATCTTGGAAATGATTGGAATTGTTTCCTCTCTGATTCTGGCTACTACTGGCCTCATCCTTCTTTTTCAGATCTTTATTTTGGCCACCATATGACCGTCCACCAGATCTTCCACCACGACATCTTCCATTTTGTCTACTCTCAAACTTCTTGTTTAGCTTTTCCTCTACTTTTAGGGCAAACTGGTATGCCTCCTCAATACTATTCATTCAAACTAGATTCAACTCCTCCTGAATACTTGGCCTTAACCCATTAAGGTATCGGGCAACTTTCTCCTTATCAGCTTTTGCATGGCCTGTTCTGATGAGGAGTCGATAGAACTCCTCTGTATACTCTTGAACAGATCTTCCTGCTTGCTTCAAACTTTGCATTTTCTTTAGTAGGTCAAGCTCATAATCAACATGAATGAACTGTCACTTCAATTTATCCACCATCCGATCCCATTTTGTGATTTTATCTTTCCCTCTTCTATTTCACTCCAATTGAATCTCTTGCCACCAGATCTTCGCATGACCTTTCAGTCTGGCCTTCACAAATTTGACCCTATCAGGATCCTCAACATCTTCATACTCAAAATATTCCTCACATTCATTGATCCAGTCGATCAATTCCTCTGGGTTAAGATTTCCAGAAAATGTAGGAACCTCAATCTTAGGTCTTTTCCCAATTTGGGAAATCACCTGAAAAAGTCTTTCGTCCTCCTGATTCACAACTTTAGCTTCTCCTTCTTGATATTCTTCTTCGGCTTCATCCTCGCTTTCATCTCTGACATTAAGATTCATTCCTCTGCGAATCTCTTCTTGCAATGCTCGCACTTGTCTCTGCAACTCTCTAACCTCAGGTGTCACAACACCAGCTCTTCCACCATGTTCTCTTCATGGAGGCATTTTCGTGATGCATGCTGAAACTCTAACCACAGTCTTGGTGTAAACTACCTCACAGTCGGTGATCTATTTACACACTCAAGAACTCCTACTCTGATACCACTTGATGAAGGGTGCTCCCCTTAATACCACAAGCACATAATAGAAATAGAGAAACAACAACAATAATATGCAAGAACAAAAAATTGGCTTCTTATTATCTCCACAAATGTGGAATTACAAACTTTCAGAATTACAATATGCAAAGCCACATGGGCATTCCCTTACAATATTCTGTAGGACAAAGCCTCGAATCAGTACCTAGATCTACTACCCAGAACTGCCCTAGACAACACTACGGGCCTTCTTTATATAGGCAATCTCCACCACCTGAGAAGGTTCTAGAAATTTAGCCCTTAGGGCTGACCAAACTTAGAATTATTTTATTTTACAATTTATTACATCAAAGTCGGCTCAAAATGAGTTTTGAAACCTGAACAAAAATTTTGAAGAAAAATTATTTTCTGCCATTTCAAGTGGCCTGACTTCCGAAGACCATAAGTCATCACTAGTTGACCCGATTGACTATTATAACCCCATTTCAAAAATGCCACAAAGCGCTCTACATGCTTGACCCACGCAAAGTGCCCATCACCCAATTTTTCATCCTCATCCAGGGCCTCTAAAGCCTTCAAAACTGAGTTCAAAGTTTCTGTACCCTACTGCAAATACCAAAAATCTTCACTATCTTCAAAACCAGACCTGATTTAGCCATGAAACTTTGCTGGTAGGCTGATATGACTGAGATGAACCTCCATATGTAAAATCAGACATTCCAAGATCGTAAGACCAACTTACTAAAAAATAGCAAGTTTCCATAAATAGCAACTCTGCACAAGATAGCCCTTATTGAATACAAAAACAAATTTTTTTTTTTGGGTGATGCAAGATTGCTCTTACACCTAGGATGCTCCTGCATCAGTGTTTAGGGTGAATGTTAAGGTTTAGTTAGGGTTAGGTTTATATTTCAATTATGAATGTACACAAAATATTTGATTCAAGGATAATATTAAATCATTCTTAGGGTTTAAATATGATTAGGGTTATAATTTAATTAGTGTTAGGGTTCAAGTTTAATTAGAGTTAGGGTTAAGATTAGGTTAGGTTTATGGTTTAATTAGGAGGAAATATTCAAAAGGGTTAGAGTGAAACCATGGTTAAAGTTTAATTAGGTTATTAGTTATAATTAGGGTCTCCATTACAATTAGGGTCAATATTGGAAATAAGATTATGCATAGGGTCATAATTATGGTTATGATTAAGATTAGAATTAGGGATAGGGTTTGAATTAGAATTAGATTTAGGATTATGATTAGGTTTAAATTGCTATTAGGGATCACATAGGGTTAGACTTATTGTTCAAGTTTAATTAGGGTTATTATTAAGGATAGATTAGGGTTAAATTGAAGAAAAAATATTCAATTAGTATTAGAATTAAATTAGGGTTTAATTATTAAGGTTGTGGTTAGAATTAGGGTTAATATTATAATTTTGTTCACTATTAGAAATATGATTAAAAATAGGGTCCAAATTAAATTAGAGTTATGGTTGGGGTATGATTGGGTTTAAAATTGGGGCTATGGTTAAATTAGGGTCAAGGTTGAAATTTGATTAGGGTTATAGTCAAGGTTAAGGTTACAATTTGATTTAAGTTAGGGTTTGATGAGGCTTAAGGTTGTATTTAAAATAGAGTTAGGGTTAGGGTTAAAGTAGGGTAAGACTTAGGGTTCAATTATTCATGGGGTTTAGTTAGGTTTAGTGTTAGAATTTAATTATAATTATGATTCACTTAGGTTAGGGTTAGGTTTGTATTTATGCTCAATTTGGGTTATGTATCAATTAAAATAATATCTCAATAATGGTTTAGTTAGGATTAGGATAAAGGTTAGGTTTTAATTAGGGTTAGGTTTGAGTTTAAGGTTCAATTAGGGTAAAAGGTTTCTTATTAGAATTAACATTAGGGTTTAATTAAAATATGATTTATTTAGGATTTTGATACAATTTGGGTTAGGGTTCAATCAAGACTAGAATTTAATTGGATTTGATCTTTAATCAGTGACCAACTAGGATTAGGATCAAGGTGAGTATTTAATAAAGTTTATAATTAGAATTAGGATTAGTGTTAGAAATAGGTGTACTCCTAAATGGATTAGATGTTGTCATTAATATTCAGTTGTATAATTAATAAACATAGGAAGATAGTTCAATCAGTTATCAATACATAGTAGTCACTGAGTAGAGAGATCACTAGTATTAGTTACCAAGTACATAGGAATACCGAGCACTAGTAATAATCGAGATAAAGAGACAATATTTACGAAGTAATCCAGAGTTCACGTAAAAGTTTGGAATGTCACATTCTTCAAGATGAATAACTTTTTGTTGAGTAAGAAAATGGTTTACCAAGATCTAGACTAAATTAAATACATATGTAATCATTAAATTGTTGATGATTCCTATGTATTGTAGATCTAGGTTATTTTTTGTGAACAATCGATCTTAGGTTTTCTAAGATATTGTAAAACCCTAATTAGGTCAAGTTAGCTTGACATAAAATTGTAAGGATGTCATTTTGAGAAGTATCATCATGAAGTAGCTACACTCAAGGACATCTAAAGTTCAGACATGGTTTTGACAGAAGGATTTTGAAGGAAGTATTCAGTTTAATAGAACAATTATAAGGCTACTGAGCAATTAAGAAGGATATAATCATCAAAACAAGGTGATATATTTATTGTATTTAATGGATATGATATAATCAATTTGATTTATATTACATACATGTCATATATCATTGTTACTCTCTAACAATTATAGCAGATTCAAAATCTCCTAACAGAGTGGACTTAACCGTTCTTAGTTAAATCTCTTAATCGAGTGTAGACATATATTGTGTTTCTAAAATCCTTTAACATGGTAGATCTAGTTGATCTTTTAATTAATCATAATAGGGTAAGACCACCAGAAGTGATCATTCTTGTAAGCCTTAACCGACAACTTTATTTCTGCAGAAGTGAAGCTTTGTGGGTTCCATCCCCACTGCAGTTTTTTTCCTTCTAACAAGGGTTTCTGTGATACCAAATACATGTGTCATGTGTATTAAATTTTTATGAATGGTTTATTCATTTACTTTTCATGCATTTACATTTCAAGTTATACTATTAAATGTATGTTGAATGGAATTTACACACTCGATTATTGAAGTTAACATTTACAAGGATTACTTTGAAAAGTTTTAAGGATACTGATTCACCCCTCCCCTCTTAGTATACACCTTTCCATAATTACAACAATAGGATCATGAATACATTTATGATTATGGCATGGGTTAGAATTAGAATACATGTTAGGGTTAGAATTGGAACTAGAGGTAGGATTAAGTGATGAACTACAACTGATTTAGAACCTGAATGGAGAATCTATAATTCAAGATTACTAAGGAGTTGCTGATTAGATATGCAAGATGATTAAATTAGTATTATGTTGTCATTGATGTTAACTAGCTTGACAATACTTATCTTGTAAGTTACTATACCGACACATCTGAAGAAAGTTGAAAGAGATATCTACATGAGGAAGATGTATATGTCAGATGACGATAAGGAATACACTGAGTAACTTGTTCATGAGTCTATGACTTGATGAAATTGACTTTATTATGTTGCATTCATCTATGATGAAGAATAGAGCTGAAAGACACAAAGCAGTGTTGTCGGTAAATAAAGCATTCTAGTATACACCGATGAAATGTAGTGTATACCGAGCATAGTGTTAACTAATCTTGTGTTCACTGATGCATTTCTTTGCTAACTGAGAAAAATAGAAAGGAATTAAATGATCAGTTTAGTCGATAAAGTGATGATCTGTAAAGTGTATGAAATCAAGGTAACAGATAAGGTTTGTTATGAAGATCGACGGCTAACATAAATCAAGAAGGATCTAATGGAGCAGATTGAAATGTGTTAATGACACATCAACTGAGGAAGCTTAAAGTAGCAAAATCTATGAATATGATTAAGTGGAAAAATATGATGGAGGAAATGAACACGATTTACTCATCTATATAAGAGACATTGGTTTCATTGTTGGAATACCGCCGGAAGAAGAAGATACTGCAAAATTATCGCATGAACAAGTTTTCATGCATTCTAATCATACTAGTTAATAAGAACTGAGCTACAGAATAATTACCGAGCTACATAGAGTAATTATCGATGAACAGTAAGTTGATATAGTATTGAATCTGAAGTGGTATATTGATCAGAAAGATTTAAATGAACTGAACATTGATCTATAAACTGCAATTGAATTTTTTTCAAGGCAGATCATCTACTGTTACATATTTAACCATTGTATATAGTCAAATATCTTAATCGAGTGGACTATGAAAGTCTTTTGATGTTTCATTCATAGAGTGAACATTGTTATCATGTCAACCCCAAAGTGATTGCTGGTTGGATGATAACTTCTGGTCTAAAATCCTCTAACAAGGTCACAACTAATAGTGTGTTTGTAACCTTTAACAGGGTTGGGTCTTCACCGACCTCACTTCAGAAGAGTGAAAAATTTTGGGTTGCCAGTCCCAGGTGGTTTTTCCCTTCACAGGGTTTCCACATTAAATCTCTTATGTTATGTGTTGATTGTGATATTTTTTTGTTATCATACTTTTCATATTACATGTTAGATTTGATCGGTAACTGTTATAAAGTTTAGACTGACAATCGGTATAAACACAAACAGTGCAAGTATTTTATGTTTATTGAGTAACAGAAGTTGAAGAATTTGTTTTGGATTATACATTTTGTGTTGGGACACTAGATAACTGATTCACCCCCCCTCTCAGTTATTCTAACAATTGGTATCAGAGCTTCGGTTTCTTAGAATAGAGTTTTAAGGATTCCAACAAAAAGGTCTCAAGATGTATAAGAGGGAAGTGCCAAATCTGAACAAAGATAACTTCGTAGTATGGTAAAGCTGGATGAAGTTGCACATATCTGGAATTGGGAATTCTGCACTAGAACTGATGGAGAATGGTTACATTGAACAGACCACTGGTCCCTTAACTCTTGATCAACTAAAGGACATGCAAGAACACAATATTACTATGATGAAACTTGTTGTTGCCTGTATCGATGCCGAATTTGAAGACATCAAGGGTTGTGATACTGCTAAGAAGATGTGGGACAAGTTGACTCTAATACACAGTGGAGATGTGAATGTTAAGAGAGCCAGAGCAGAAAGCCTAAGAGGTCAATTTGATGATATGAAGATGAAAGAAGGTGAGAACATTGTGCCATTCACAAATAGACTAAAAGAGGTAGTACATGCTATTAGAGCATCCAATGGAGTTATTGATGATGAAACAGTGATAAGCAAGATTCTCAAAACTTTGCTGCTAGTTTATGCGATCAAGATCTCTGCAATTCATGAAACAAGAGCTACATCCAACCTTACTCTTGGCACACTAATCGGTAAGCTTACAACCTTTGAATTGAATAATTTTGACAATAGTGTTGTACCTTCTGTTGAATCTGCTTTCATGTCTTCTTTGAAGATTGGTAAGTCTAGTAGCAAGAATGATAAGAATAATGATAGTGATAGTAATACCGATGATGAACTTGATGAGATTGAAGCTCTTATGGCTAGAAGATTGCCCAAAGGTAAGGGAAGGTATAGAGGCAAGTTGCCCTTAGCATGTTTTAATTGTAAAGAAGTTGGTCACATCGCTGCTAGATGTCTGAATAAGAAAGATGATGATAGATCCAAAGACAGATCTGAAGGAAGATATGGGAGAAGAGTCAATAGAGGCTACCGACACAACAATAGAGATAATCAAGATAGCTATGACAAAGGGAAAAAGGTATGTTACATAGCCAAAGAATTTGAATTTGAATCTGACATTGATGATGATGTAGAAGTAGTAATTGTTGCTATGAAAGATGATTCAGAGGAAGAAGAGAAACATGAAGAAATAACACTAATCTCTAAAGTAAGCAGAAATGATACATGGATCATAGACGGTGGCTGTACACATCATATGACTGGTGATATAGAGAAATTTGATCTACTTGATGAATATGATGGAGGATCTGTTAGAATGGGAAATGATGCACCTTGTATGGTGAGAGGTAAAGGTTCACTGATGATTAATGATAGAATAAAATGTGAAAATGCATATTGGGTAGATGGATTGAACTATAATTTGTTAAGTGTGGCACAAATGAATAACTCAGGCCACCAACTTGCTTTTGAGAGTAGAAAAGTAAGAATCTATGATAATGGAGGAAGACTTGTCAGAACCGGTACACAATCCAGAGGTAATTTATCTTATCTTGATATTGATCAGTCTTCTTGTTTATTAATGAAGGATGAAGATGCATGGTTGTGGCATAAGAGGTTATGTCATGTGAATTTTGATAACATGATCAAGATTAGTAAGAAGAAAAGAGTTAGAGGGTTGCCTAACTTGTCAAAATCAGATCATGCTATGTGCCATGAATGTCAGAAAGGTAAGATGACTAAGTCTAGTTTTAAGAGCAAAGACTACTCAACAAAGAACATACTTGAGTTGGTTCATACCGACCTATGTGGTCTTATGAGAACTCAGAGCTATTATGGTGATAGATACTTTATTCTTTTTGTTGATGACTATACTAGACTGATGACTATTATGTTCTTGAAAGAGAAATCTGAAGCTTTTAAGATGTTTAAGTGGTATAAGGAAAAGGTAGAAAAAGAGACTAGAAAAGAATTAAAATGCTTAAGATCTGATAGAGGAGGTGAATTTATCTCTGATGAATTTACTAATTTTTGTAATGAGCATGGTATTAAGAGACAGGTCTCTACATCAAGAACATCTCAGCAGAATGGGATTGCTGAAAGAAGGAACAGGTCAATCATTGACTATGCTAGGACATTGATGATACAAAAGAATGTTGCTCAAACATATTGGAGAGAAGCTATCAATACAGTTGTATATGTGCTTAACCAAGTACAACTGAATAAGGATACCAACTAGGCACCTTATGAGCTATGGTTTGGCCACAAACCTATTGTAAGTTATTTCAGGATTTTTGGAAGCAAAAGTTTTATTCTGAAAGATGAGTGAAATGGGAAATTTGATTCTAAAGGTGATGATTGAATATTCTTAGGATATTCTACTAAGAGTAAAGCATAAAAATGTCTGAATAAGGTTACAAATAAGATGATTGAAAGTACTGATGTCCGTGTTGATGAGTTTGATGACAAGAATACAAAAGAAAGAAAGGAACCAAAAGCCTATGGTAGATTCACTTACATTGAACTTCTTGATTATCTATCAAAGTTGCAACTTGTGATAACAGGTCAACAAGACAATAACCCCGAGGAATAGGAAAGGGAAACCGACGAACAAGATGGTGCTACCGAGCAAGCACATTAACCTAAACAAGATGAACAAGAAAGAAGAAACTGAGTACTGGCTAGTTTTGTTAGAAGACATCATCCTGAGACACAAATTATTGGAGACAGACAAGCTGGAATGCAGACAAGAAGCAAAACAAGACAAGGTACATGTCTAGTCTATGAATTTGAACCAAAGAATGTGAAAGTTGCATTAGAGAATGAAGAATGGGTTAATGCAATGAAGGAGGAAATAGAAAAAATAGAGAAAAATAAAACTTGGTCCTTAGTACCCTGACCTAAAGATAAGAATGTTATCGGTACTAAATGGATATTCAAAAATAAACTGAATGAAAATGGTGAAGTGACAAGAAATAAAGCAAGATTGGTATGCAAGGGATATGCACACAAAGAAGGCATTGACTATGGTGAGACATTTGCACCTGTTGCTAGATTGGAAGGAGTTAGAATGCTACTTGCATATGCTACACATAAGAAATTTAAGGTTTATCAAATAGATGTGAAGTCAACATTTTTGAATGGTATACTTGAAGAAGAGGTCTACATAGAACAACTTGAAGGATTCATTGATCCAGAAAACAAAAAACATGGTATGTAGATTACACAAAGATTTATATGGTTTGAAACAAGCACCGAGAGCATAGTATGAAAGGCTGCATACTTACCTATTAAGTATTGGATTTGTAAGAACTAGTGAAAACAATAATTTGTACATGAAAGGTGATATTGATGACACTATTCTTATTGCTGAAATTTTTGTTGATGATATTATTTTTGGAGGTCAAGATCATGTATGTAAATATTTTTCTGATGACATTAGGAATGAATTTGAAATGTCTATGTTCGGAGAGATTAAATTCTTTCTCAAATTACAAGTAATTCAACAGAGTGATGGGATATTCATCACATAGTCCAAGTACATAAAGGAAGTCTTGAAGACATTTGGCATGGAAGATGCTAAACCTGTAGGAACACTGATGGCTACTGGAAGTAAACTGACAAAAGAAGATGAAACTACAAAGGTAAACCAGACACTTTACCGATCCATGATTGGTAAACTAATGTATGTAGTTCACAGTAGACCAGATATAGCACATGTTGTGGGAATTGTTGCTAGATATTCTACTAATCCTAGAGAATCACACATGATTGCTACCAAAAGGATCTTAAGATATCTAAAAAAGATAGAGGATTATGGATTATGGTATCCTAAGGAAGGTACGTTTGAGTTGAAGGTTTATACCAATGCTGATTGGGCTGTAAATGTGGATGACATAAAAAGTACCACTAGAGGAGCATTTTTCTTTGGTGAAAGACTTGTAACCTGGACAAGTAAAAAGTAGGCTTGTATTTCTCAGTCTATAGCTGAAGCAGAGTATGTTGTTGCTGCTACTAATTACTCAAACATTGCATATATCAGGCAAGTGTTAGAAGGAATGAATGAGGTAATCATTGACCTAGTGATTATATACTGTGGCAACACAAGTGCTATTAATATTTCAAAGAATCCAATGATGCACTTTAAGACAAAGCATATATCAATTAAGTATCACTATTTAAGAGAACAAGTGCAAGAGAAGAAAGTGAATTTAGAATTTGTTACATCCAAAGAACAACTTGTAGATATCTTTACAAAGCCTCTACCAAAGGACACATTTGAATATTTGAGGACTAGACTTGGGGTCTGTCCCCTGTCTATTAGTCACTAATGTGATTTGGATGTTGCATCAGCCTAATCTTATTAGAGGATCACACATGTTGATGCAGCATAGTTCACACTTTGGATATTGTTCAAGGTTGTGATTAAGTTTGAAGAACTGAAACAGATTGGGATATCAGTATACAAAGATACAGAGGTTGTATTGGACAACAAAGAGTTACTTAGCTAATACAAGAGCTGATTATTTATTTGTTTCTTTGGCATTATTGTCAAAGGGAGAGATAAATAATATGAAAAGGAAAAGGAGAGATATGCATCACTGATGAGAACTATCTAAGGGAGAGATAATCTGAAAGAAAGAAATAGGAACAGGAACCTGAGAGCTGAAAAGATTATATCTATAGAATGACAAAGCTATATTTTATAATGCTGTTGAGTAACATAGTGATTAAACATATTAAGCTAGGGAGAGGTTACACAAAATTTGATTACAGAGTTGTAGAATACATGTTTGGTATATTTCATATTACTTGAGTTGCCATCAATGCCAAAGGGAGAGTTTGATGAACTACAACTAATTTAGAACATGAATGGAGAATCAATAATTCAAAATTACTAAGGAGTTGCTGATTAGATATGCAAGATGATTAAATCAGTATTATGTTGTCATTGATGTCAACTAGCTTGACAATACTTATCTTGTAAGTTACTATACCGACACATCTAAAGAAAGGTGAAAGAGCTATCTACATGAGGAAGATGTATATGTTAGATGAGGGTAAGGAATACACTAAGTAACTTGTTGATGAGTCTATGACTTGATGAAATTGACTTTATTATGTTGCATTCATCTATGATGAAGAATAGAGCTGAAAGACACAAAGCAGTGTTGTGGGTAAATAAAGTATTCTAGTATACACCGACGGAATGTAGTGTATACCAAGTGTAGTGTTAACCGAACTTGTGTTCACCAATGCATTTCTTTGTCAATCAAGAAAAATAGAAAGGAATTAAATGATTAGTTTCGTCGATAAAGTGATGAGTTGTAAAGTGTATGAAATCAAGGTAACAGATAAGGTTTGTTATGAAGATCGATGGCTAACATAAATCAAGAAGGATCTAATGGAGAAGATTGAAATGTGGTACTAACACATTAGCTGAGGAAGCTTAAAGTGGCAAAATCTATGAATATGATTAAGTGGCAAAATCTGATGGAGGAAATGAAAATGATTTACTCGTCTATATAAGAGACATTGGTTTCATTGTTGGAATATAATCGGAAGAAGAAGATACTGCAAAATTATCACATGAACAAGTTTTCATGCATTCTGATCATACTGGTCAATAAGAACCGAGCTGCAGAACAATTACCAAGCTACAGAGAGTAATTACCAATAGACAGTAAGTTGATATAGTATTGAATTTGAAGTGGTATATTGATCAAAAAGATTTGCATGAGCTGAACATTGATTTGTAAACTGCAATTGGAGTTGTTTCAAGGTAGATCATCTATTGTTACATATTTAACCATTGTACACAGTCAAATCTCTTAACCGAGTGGACTATGAAAGTCTTTTGATGTTTCATTCATAGAGTGAACATTGTTATCCTATCAACCCCAGAGTGACTACTGGTTGGATGATAACTTCTTGTCTAAAATCCTCTAACAAGGTCACACCTAACAGTGTGTTTGTAACCTTTAATAGGGTTAGGTCTTCACCGACCTCACTTCAGAAGAGTGAACAATTTTGGGTTGCCGGTCCCAGGTGGTTTTTCCCTTCACAGGGTTTCCATGTTAAATCTCTTGTGTTATGTGTTGATTGTGACATTTGTTTGTTATCATACTTTGCATATTACATGTTAGATTTGATCGGTAACTGTTATAAAGTTTAGACTGACAATTGGTAAAAACACAGATAGTGAAAGTATTTTATGTTTACCGAGTAACAAAAGTTGAAGAATTTGTTTTGGATTATACATTTTGTGTTGGGATACTAGATAACTGATTCACCCCCCCTCTTAGTTATTCTAACATTAAGGCTAAATTAGTGTTAAAATTAGCACTAGGATTAGGATTAAGGTTAAATTAGGGTTAGGGAAAAAATATGTTTAGGGTTGAAGTTAGGGTTAAATTAGGGGTAGGGTTCAATTAGTAAATATGGTTAATATTTAGTTAGGGTTATAGCTAGAATTAGGTTGTTATTGGAATTAAGGTTACAATTACAAATATGATTATGAAAAGGGTTATAGTTATGCTCAATGTTAGAATTAGAATTAGGGTTGGGATTAGAATTAGATCTAGAGTTAGGGATAATATTAAGGTTAAATTAGGTCTACAACTATGGTTATAATTAAGGATAGGAATAACATTTGGAATGGAGATAGTATAGGGTTAGGATTATGTATTAATATATAATTATGGTAACTAATGTAGATTTCTAAAAATGTCCCTTGACACTCAACGTTAATTAAATTAAAATAAATTAATGATCCGCATGACCGTATAGTTAATTTTAATTAATTAACTATATTTTTTATTTTCATCTACCCATTTAGTTAAATTTATTTAATTAAATAGGTTCATCCCCTAAAGTATTTAAATTTTATCTAAATACTTCTCCTAATGTGTTAATTTTAATACATGATTCTTCACATTCCTATATAAATAAATTCCTAATCTATTTATGTCTTCTATATTCTTGATTTCTTCTAAACCCTGATTAAGATTAACTTTATTTAATCTAAATGTAAAACCCACCTAAAACCTAGTCTACGCCTATCACTCTCATACAAATAAGCCTACTTACTAATTAATCTTGATTAATTAGCCTAAAAGGGTGATTCCTAACCTCATTAAGCCTAATGAGTTTCTCACATGTGTGAGAAAATCATCCTAAGGAAGCCACCAAACTTCCTTAAATTCTCCAAGTACCCTCTTAGACTTTTGTCCCCCACTCCTTTCCCTAATGTTGCTCACACACGTGTGAGGAACCTTGAGCCTCTCAAACCTTTTAGCTCACATGTCTCCTATGTGGATGACACATAGGTGCCACCTCATACAATCCTTCATATTTTCTCCAAAAGTCTATAAATAGGAGCCTTTCCATGAGCATTTCATCCATCATTTGCATGTAGTGTTATTATACTAGTTTTTTTTTTGAGCATTATACAACAATATTCGATATTACACGATAGCTTCATTTTATAGTATCGAATCTCATATCAATAGAATGTTAAGATCATTCTATTTTCAATCATGTTAGCTTATTCTTGCATTTACATTCATGCTCTGATCATCATTTAGATCATCATCACAAACTAGTTCCTCATACTAGTTTTGTGAGATCTTTGATCTCTATTTAGCTCATATTTTTCATTTTTCATCACATTCGAAAGATTTCATTATTGGGGATCATTATATTATGCTTGGAGAGCACACCCTCTTTCTCCATAAAGAGAAAATCAAACGAGTTCATTGGGTGCACTTGTTTTAGCTCATCAGAGGTTGTGTTTATAAATATTTGTGTGTTTCATGCTATATATTGTGCTAATGTTTTCTTGTTTACACATGTTCCACACAGGTTAGGTTTTTGGAAAATACATTTTGCCATTCCCTATGGGGCCCACATCCTTAGAAACTCAAAAAAAATCCTCATTTCCGTGACTTACAGCTTCAGCTCACACACCAACATCTCTGACTTATGCAGAGGCATTGTAATATCTCACCATGGAACCCAAGAGAATTTAACCTAAAACATGTTTCTATGTTTACAAAACAATTTTTTTCTTAAGATATTACAAAACAATAATGATAACAATGCGGAAGCAATACAACATAAGATAAAAACAAGTACATAAGTACAACTCAATTATAGTTAGCAATTCTCAAGGGTTTCATGACATAGAATTACATATATATTAATTCATTATTTTAGATTAAGTATAATTACAAATATCTCATATACAATTGAATAACAAGTACAACCTCATATAAAAGAAACAAGGATACAACCAATACCATAAGGTATGTAAAGAATGAAAAAACATCCCCTGCACAAGTCATAGGGTATGTAACAATAACCAAATACAAATTATAGTACAATATCTTAAAAGAATCACATCTAAAACACTGATACTAGGTACAAATATAAACATCATAAGATAGATATGAGAAAGCCTCCAATGAAGAATAAGAAGAAGGTAACAACAAAAAGGATTATCCAACACCGGTATAGGAACATCAGAATCTCAAATGGTAAAATAATCTCTACCGCCCGACCTCGTGAGACCAAAGGCCATCTCCCACCACGATGAGGAGATAACAAAAAACCCCACTCGGATAACAATTACAAAATACAACAAAACAAAATAACTAATAAATGGATCCACAAGGATCTCTGTCTCAAAAGGTACCACCAACTAATGATAAAGAAAATATAGTAAAATCAAAATACCAACAAGTACCAAAACACAAAATACCAAACAAATACCCACTAACAAATACTAAATACCATAGACATACCACTAGAGGAAAATGTGGAAACTACGAAGGAGACTTAGGCTACATAATATGGGAGTGTCATCACATGATCATCTACTTAAGTTACCCTGAACTGGTCACTTTGGCATGGACCCTCAAGCATTGAGTTTCCCTGGAGTGGATACTCTACGCCCCAGACACTCAATACGATCAATGTAGAACTAGAATAACCTCTCATGAAGATGAGGAATTCCAATCATACATACTCTCTAGGTATCATCCCATTCCCATCGTTATCCTATACAAGTGCTCAAGATATGAGCGAGACATTATCACTAATTATGATTTTAATGAGCTCTCCAAATTTTAATTACTAAGTTATCACTTATTAACAAACTTATGATAGGTTATTGGTCTTGAACCCCTATTGTAAGCCACTCCCCTAAGATGCACCTATTTAACCTCCCCTAGAATCATAAGTCATAAATAATCTCATAAATCTCATAAAAACATGCTGATAAAATTCAGTTCCATAATGAGACAATTGGAAAAAATATTGGTCCTCAAACCATAACATCATAAATAAATATTGGTCCTCAAACCAAATATCAATAGCACACCCTCAAAGTGCTTTCATAATTATAGGCTTTAATAGAACAAGGTTGGGAAACAAAAATTGAAACCATATCAAACACCACAATGCACATAAAAAGGATCAACAAAAAACACATCCCGAGCCTCTAGTTCATAATTCCTAAAAACAAAACTTAAATTCCCCAATCAACTACAAGATTTCAAAGACAATTGCATAATAAATTATGAATCAAAGATTCCCAAACAATTGGTTTAATAAGACATTCATTCTTGATTTAAACAAGAAAAAAATAATTAATAACAACTCCAACTTAACCAAAAAAATTCACACACATATTATAACTAAAATATCTACATATATAAGTATAAAAACAAATATTTAAAACCAACATATTAATTAATAATTAAATAATAAGTAAAAACTAAATTAAATTAATTTATAAATTTAATTAAAACAAAATAAACATCCCATTGGTAGGAGGGGGGAAACACGACCCCACCCCTGTTGTCATAGGCAACTTAGGCTGCCACGACAATGACTACTACAACAACCTAGCCTTTCATGGGCAACCAAGCTGCTATGACAACTTAGGTTGCTTTCGGCAACCTAGTTGTTGTGGGCAAGTAGATGTCACGACAACTTTGAGTTGCGGATGGGGGGGGGGGGTAGGGGGAGGAAACCCCCGTCCCCCTCAACTTTTATAATATATATAAATATATATTATAGTATTTTGGTAGGTCATTTTGTTTCCAACAATCCCTTTTTTTAATAATAAGAACTCAATAAAAATTCCTCTTATTTACCAATTATTTTTTATTTAATGAAAACTAGGGTTCTCAATAAGACTGATTTTCTTGAATAAGACTTTCACATAAAATCATAGATATATACATATATACATGCAATTATATATCCATGCAAATTATTGAGACAAAACAACTATCAATTATAGCTAAACACTCTAATTGGGAAAACTCACACGCTTACCTAAAACCTCTTCCTAAGTTTTCAAACAATCCCAACAGAATACCCGATATATTCTTGACATCAAAACTATTCCAATACTCCTAAAAAACAAACTTGATAAAAAATATATATATATATTTTTAATTCATTCACTTTAAATAATTCTAGACACGAAGAAAACAATCTTTTTAAAGGAAGGATTTTACAAAAAAAAAGAGTTTCAAACCGTACCTCAAACAATGCCCGAATTCAAAGACAAGAAGAATCAAATTCAACCTCTAGAATTCCAAGCTTTCAATAATTTCCCAATTTCACCCAAGAGAGCTCCACCAAAACTTGATAGACCTCCTGAAATAATAACCAAGAAACCTCTCATATAGGAAGCCTATTCCACCTAGGGTTTCTAAAACATACAAATCCAAAATCAGAACTTAACTCTCAACCTTATTTTTATAAAACCCTCTTTGCATGATTAATTATAATTTTAATAATAAAATATGCACTTTTCCAATTACCAACTTCTAACCCAACTTTAACTTAAAATTGTATTTCACTTTATTAATTAAATGTGCAAATTGAATTGTATTTAATATTGTAATTTACTAAATTAATATTTATACCTCTTAATAATATGCAACTTGATAAATAATTATAAACTGATATTATCGATGCATTTAAATTCTAATTTAAATTTAATATTTAATTACATTTCTAATTCTCATAATTAGACTTTTAATTAAGTCTTTTAATAAATAAAGGTATTTAATTAAATCTCAATAATTAAATATCCTTATATTTAATATTCTCATATTTATAATCATTCTAATCTCATAATTAATCTTAATTTAGTTATTTTAATCAAATAACCACACACCAAACTCACTTGACTCACAACACACAAAAATCAACTAACTCAAATAACAAACAAACTCCAAGGAAGGGCTCATGAATTCATGTCACCTTGACGAATTCAAATGGGTAGAAAAATAGCTACTTGTTCATTATTTTAGGACAATCAATGGCTTGGGTTGGGATTTGGATCCATATGTTATCTCCCCTCTCTTACAATTGAGATATTGCAATATGGCATGCTCATCCTGGCAATTTAGGGAAGTTGATGTTCGATACCTAAAATCCTGCATAAAAGATGAGCATGTACATACATGTATAAATATATGACAAATAATGACAAAGATCGACCGATCATGTGGATCTTGCAAGCAACTATGACTCCATCCCTCAACCGTACCATGTACATCAAATAGAAGAGTATAACACATACACCAACCATACACATGCAAGTATGGGGTCAGTAAAACCATAAGCATTAATGATATCCTAACTTATAAATCATCATCATGAAATAGCTATAGCATATATATAACATCATCATTTGAAAATTTAATCAACATGAAAATAACCAAAAATATCTAACTGTAAACGCATGATATCTCACAATTATCCAATGTAATGTCATACATTCATATCCTCAAGTATTTCTGAAATAATCAACACACACATGGAAGTGGCCTAAAAGAATTTGATAATAAAAACTGAAAAGTAAGCTATGTGAGGATTATACATCCACCTCCCCTAAATTAGGCTTACTCTTGGAAGCCTACAAAAAAAGAAGATATAAATCTCGTAATCTAGATGTGTCCTACTAAGTTGTAAAAGAATGAATGTGTGGGTCCTATTGGACCCTTTCCTGCTCCATGGAATCAACTTTGCAGATCATTCCCTACTACGAACACCTTGTGGGATCTACCAACATCCCCAAATGTAGGCTCAGAATCTATTGGCCTATGTCCTGATAACTATGTTGACCGATGAGGACAATTGACAACAATGTGACCATGTGACCCACAAGAAAAATAACCTCATCTACTAACACCTCTCCCAACCAAAGGTGTACTAGGCTGCTAGAAACTACCTCTACTAAAATCTTGATACAAACTCTGAGTTGGCTAATCATTCCAATTGTGCATACTACACTACCAATTGTCATAGTTCCCTAACTGAGAACCACCACTAGTACCATGGAAGAATTTCCTACTATGCTAATTCTGATTACCTTTCAAGAAGGTAGAAGGATTCCTAGAGTTCTCAACTCCCTAAGATTGATTACCGTTAGACCCTGAAAAAGAAGGACCACTAGACTGAACACCAATCTCTCCACCATGACCTCTAGCCAAGTTTGCCTCTACCAAAGTAGCCTTAATGACAGCGTCCCTGAGAGTCTTTGGTTTAATAACTGTAACACCCTCAATGATGTGACCATTAAGTCCTCTAATGAAATGTTGTACCATCAATGGTGACTTATCACTATAACCTACATATGGCTTAAGCTTGTAGAAACGATGCTCATACTCTTGAACAGTCATAGATAACTACCACAAATTATGGAACCCATCTATGCATTGTTGCTGCCATTGATTAGATAAGAATCATTCTCAGAAATTCTCAAGAAATAACTCTTAAGTGATAGTATCTATGCTAAGATCCATTTTTTTCTCCTTAATCTTCCACTAAGTAGTTGCAAAACCTTCAAGGTGCATGATGGCATACCTCACCTTGACTTTGGTATCAAATTATTGCATAGAAAAATAATGATCCATTACGATAAGACATGTCTCTACTTCAAAACCTGTACCAAGACTATTAAAGGAGGAGGTCATGATCTAAGGAGGTCTCTCATTTGGTTAGCCTTGATGACCCTCTGATCAACTATAGTGTCCCTCCTCATAGGACTCCTAGATCTCTGTCTCTCCTCAATCCCAGAATGGTGTGACTTTTCCCTCTCAACCTTGTTATGAATAGGTAGACATTCTAGAATAGTTTGAAGTATCTGCCTAGTATTAGGCTCCTCTGAATCATCATGTTTCTCACCATTGTTCTCTCCCCTATTCTCCTCATGCATACTCTCCACTCTAGGACTCAAAGGAGGATTGTGAATCCTACTTCTTCCACATCCTCTACCACCACCTCCACTACAACCTCTACCAACAGATCTAGTCTTAGTGACCATCTATCCTACAACATCTAAACATAATAACAATATCTCAAAATTAGTCAAGAATAATAAAGACATGATGTATAGTCATAAAATGGTAGTTTGAAATACAAAGTGTTATATGTCTAAGTTTTTGTTTCAAGTTTTAACAGTTTAACATCTAGTGGTCTTACAAATTCCTAGAGTTCCTAGTGTAGAAACTCCGGCTCTGATACCAAGTGTAATGCCTTGCCAGGGAACCCAAGAGAATTTAACCTAAAACATGTTTCTATATTTACAAAATATTTTTTCTCTTAAGAGTTTACAAAATAATAATGATAACAATGCGAAATCAATACAACATAAGATACAAACAAGTACATAAGTACAACTCAATTACAGTTAACAAATATCAAGGGTTCCATGATGTAGAATTACGTATACATTAATTAATTATTTTAGATTAAGTATAATTACAAATATTTCATATACAATTGAATAACAAGTACAACCTCAAATAAAAGAAACATAGATACAACCAATACCATAAGGTATGTACACAATGAAACAACATGCTCTACACAAGTCATAGGGTATGTAACAATAACCAAATACAAAGTATAACATAATATCCTAAAAGAATCACATTTGAAACACTAATAAAAGGTACAAGTATAAATATCATAAGATGGATATGAGAAAGCCTCTAATGAAGAATAAGAAGAAAGTGAAAGCAACAAGGATCATCTAGTACTGGTACAAGAATATCAAAATCTCAATGGTAAAAGAATCACTACCACCTAACCTCATGGAACCAAAGGCCCACTCCCACTGTGTTGAGGAGATAACAACAAACCCAATTTAGATAACAATCACAAAATCCAACACAATAAAATAACTAACAAATGAATTCTGAAGGCTCTCTATCTCAAAAGGTACCACCAACTGATGATAAAGAAAAGATAGTAAATATCAAAATACCAACAAGTACCAAAACACCAAATACCAAAGAAATACCCACCACAAAATACTAAATACCATAGACATACCACCAGAGGAAAATGTAGAAACTAAAAAGGAGACTTAGGCTACATACTATGGGAGTGTCATCACATGATCACCTACTTGAGTTACCTTGGATTGGTCACTCTGGACCCCAGACCCTCAAGCATTGAGTTTCCCTAAAATGGCCACTCTAGGCCATGGACCATCAATATGATCCATGCCGAACTAGAATACCCTCTCATATAAATGAGGAATTCCAATCATACCTACTCTCTAGGTATCATCCCATTCCCATCCTTAGCCTTTACAAGCATGCAAGATATGGGTGAGGCATTATCACTAATTATTTTTTTAACGAGCTCTCCAAATTCTAATTACCAAGTTATCACTTATTAACAAAATTATGATAGGTTACCTTGGTACTAGCCTCTTTGGGTCTTGGACCCCTATTGTAAGCTACTCCCCTAAGATGAACCTATTTAACCTCCACTAGACTCATAATTCATAAACAATCTCACAAATCTCATAAAAACATGTTGATCAAATTCAGTTCCATAATGAGACAATTGGAACAAATACTGGTCCTAAAACCATAACATCATAGATACATATTGGTCCTCAAACCAAATATCAATAACACACCCTCAAAGTTCTTTCATAATCATAGGCTTTAATAAAACAAGGTTGGGTAACAAAAATTGAAACCATCTCAAACACACAATGCACATAATAAAGATCAACATAAAACACATCCTGAGCCTCTGGTTCATATTTCCTAAAACCCAGACTTAATTGCCCAACCGACAACAAGATTTCAAAGAGAATCACATAATAAATCATGAATCAAAGATTCCCAAACAACTAGTTTAATAAGACATTCATACTAGATTTTCCATTTCCAAATCATGAATGGTGTTTTCTAATATGCAACTCAACATTAAAATCACTTAGAGAAGAGTGGAGATGGGAGAGAAAAAACCATGGAGGTAGAGTCTCTTAGAGGTTTAGACATGATAAATTTAGTTTCAAGAAGGCCAATGATGCTTGTGGAAGAGGGTAGGGTGAAGAAGTACCTCCTTGCTCTAATCAGGGAATCAAGGAAAAGGTGGTTGACATTACATTACCGAAGGAGATTGAAGAGGATGCTTCCCTATGGGAAAAGATAGCCATTATAGGATGATTCATTGGCGAGAGGGTCACCAGAGACCAAACAAGAAATTGGACCTTCAAGAACTAGAGTAGGGAAGTTGTCATTAAATTTATTCCAAAGAATTTTTTCATAGTTATCTTAAAAAATGAGGAGGATAGAAATGCGATTTTGAACCAACAAAATTGGTTTTTTGGCCAGCATCCCCTTTATTTGCAGCCCTGACAAATCAATTTTAACCCCATTCCTTTAGGGTTTTACCATAATCCAATCTGGATTCAGCTGTATAATCTACCATTAGAATTTTGGGGGGATTCTAGCCTGATTGCATCAGTCATTCACTGGGCACTCTTTTAGAGGTGGATGAATCAATTATAGATAATGACTTATATCTATATGCAAGAATCAAGGTAGTAGCGGTGCAAGAAGTCCCTCCATTCATCAACTTGAAAGTGGGTGGCATGCTCTGGAAGCAACAAGTAGAAGTCAAAAATCCACCAACGAAGTGTTTGAAATGTGGCTTTAAGGATCACAGAGCCTCAGATTGCAAGATTTTTGTCAAACTAGCCAAAATCAGGAGGAAGAAAGAAAGCAATCAAAAAATGGTTCCTATAACCATTTCACAACCTAAGGAGCAATTGCAGAAGCCTTCTCCAATACAATCCAGGAGTGGGGATAAGGAGGAAGGGGAATGCTCATCAGCCTAGCAGGAAAAGTCTCAAGAAAATAGTATCTCAAAGGCGATTATTCCTCCTCAACTCCAATTTCAATTGGATTTTGAGATAGACTATGACAGGGACTCTTCAGATGATTTTGTTAAAAAGTAAAGTCCACCAAGATAACTAAGAGGGGGGGGGGGGGGGGTGGGTGAATCAGTTATCAGATAATTATAACCTTTATCAACTTCAACAAAATTTAACCATGTAAGCAATGTAATTACCAACCATAGAAAGATATTCATACACAATGACACAATAACACAAGATATGTTGACTAGGGAACCTCTTGATCAAAGAGTAAACCCCGGTGGGAATGATGCCCATAAAAGATGCACTACTATGAATATTCCTTGTGAAAGGATGGACTCTGTTAGGAGTCTTATGAAATACATTTAGTACATATGAATCCCTGTTAGGAGATTTTGAATCCCTGTTAAAAGATTCTAACCTTGTTAAGAGTTATGGAAGACAGAAGGACCCACTGCCCAAATAGCTTCAGGGTAAGATCACTGAACACACTATCCAAATGACCTTAATATTATTTAGTAGAATAATATGAAATATGTTACCTTCTTACTATGCCAAACCGCACTCTCTACTACACCAGATCTCAATTCCAAATCTCTGTACTTCGCATGTCTTCCTTCACAATTTTGCTTTCACAACTTCATTAGCTCTTTTCTTCACTTCATGCTTACATTCACATTCAACCATACCATGCTCACACTTCTTTCACATTGCTACTCTTATTCCTTTCATATCCAATAAAGAAAAACATTCCTTCCTTTATACCACACTCAAATAATTACAAATGAGTCGGCACACAAATACAAAATAAAAGTTTCCACACGCTACATCAGAATTACACAAAACTGTCAGCTTCCAGATGTAATAAATCTTCACTCGTGTGACCTTAAAGTTTTCACTATGAACCACATCACAATCAATGTGTCTCAACCTTCCCTTTAACTGCACAAAACCAGATTCCATCTCGATTAGGAGATATCATCCGATTTCCACAAATCACTACTCAGGAACACTGCCTGAATACTGCTTCCACACAAATGCTCATAACTTTTATGAATAAATGAATTTTTGTCTGCGCTCTTAACCATAGACAAATAACATATCAAAGAATATAACCTCAACATCGCATAGCTATATCTACAATATCCCATGTGCGCTAATCAAAACACTGTCTACTTCTCTACTAGTCTCCAGAAGATCACTTTGTTGACATCAATGACAATCATAGTCATGAATGCAACAACAACTGCTACAAAATGACTGCCAACATCTAGCATTCATTCCTAACAATCTCCCCCATTGGCATTGATGGCAACATAGATGAAAAACATCCAATGTTCCAAAAATCCAATACTGCAACACTGCTGCTCTGACAAACATTTCAAATCTTGCTTCGTTATCCTATTCAGTTCTCTCCAACAGATGGTACAAGTGGTTTTTCATGTACACTTCTTCCCCATTGACATCAATGACAAAAATTTCATCACTATGTCAACAACAACTCAATGTCAATAGACACTATTCAAAAAAATACATTCACAAGAGTCCTCATGACTTAGCTCACATACTCCCCCATAGAGGAAGTACCAACATCCAATCCAGAAGAAAGATAAGGCTCATATACCACTAGATGGATGCAACCAATTGCATCATTACTCAAAATTAGGCTGGGGCATAACTCCAAGCATACCTCTCAGATACTAAAATGTATCCTTAGGCAAAGGCTTTGTAAATATGTCTACTATCTATTTCTTTGTGCTTATGTACTCTAGTCTAACTTCTTTTTTAGCAACTTTCTCTCTTACAAATACTTGATCTCTATATGCTTAGTCTTAGAATGTAAAACATGATTCTTAGACATACTAACTATACTGGTGTTGTCACAATGTATGACAAAAGGCTCAACAAACCTAATTCTAATATCCTTCAGCATCTGCTTCATCCAAATTATCTGGTTGCAATTGTTTGTTGCTGCTACATACTCTGCTTCTGTTGTGCTCTGTGAAATACAATTCTATTTCTTGCTTAGCCAAGAAACTAATCTTCCTCCAAGAAAAAAGGCTCCACCATTGGTGCTTTTATTGTCATCAACACTACCTCCCCAATCAACATCTATATATGCACATAGGGTAAAATCATCAGATTTTTCATACCACAATCCATAGTCCATTGTACCTCTTAAATATCTCAGTATCCTCTTTACTGCTGCATAATGTGACTCTCTAGGTTCAGCATGAAATCTTGCTACCATTCCAACTGAATGTTGTATATCCAGTCTAGTATGTGTTAAGTACTGCCATCCTCCAATCATGGATCTATATTTCTTTTGCTCAACTGCCGATGTTTCATCTTTGCTAGATAGTTTATGTCCTGTAACCATAGGTGTTCCAACTGGTTTACAGTTCTCCATTCCAAATCTTTTCAGCAAATCATTCAAGTACTTTGTTTGACATACAAAGATACCATCACTGTTCTGTGTTATCTGTAATCCCAAAAAGTATTTCATCTCACCAATCATACTCATTTCAAATTCAATCTTCATTTCATCAGCAAATTTGTCACTAGCTTCATCTTCTCCTCCAAAGATAATGTCATCAACAAAAATAACTATAATCAACAAACCATTTTCAATTTCTTTTGTATACAGATTGCTATCAGCTGTTCCTTTAGTAAATCCCAATTTCAACAAATACTTATCCAATCTATCATACCAAGTTCTAGGTGCTTGCTTTAGTCCATATAATGCTTTTTTTAGTTTACACACCATGTCTCCTTCTTGAGTCAAAGGAAAACCTTTAGGCTGCTCAATGTAGACTTCTTCTTCCAATTCTCCATTCAGAAATGCTGACTTCACATCCATCTGATACACTTTGAATTTCTTAAAAGATGAATAGGCTAAGAACATTCTTACTGCTTCAATTCTTGCCACAGGTGCAAAAGTTTCTTCAGAGTTGATTCCTTCTTGCTGTGAGTATCCTTTACAAACTAATCTTGCTTTGTTTCTTACTACTTCTCCTTGTTCATTCATCTTTTTTTTGAATACCCATTTAGTTCCAATCACATTCCTACCTTTAGGTCAAGGGACCAATTCCCATGTCTTGTTCTTTTCAATTTGATCTAGTTCTTCTTTCATAGCATTAATCCAATGTTCATCTTCACAAGCTTCACTAGTAGATTTAGGTTCAATTTGAGAAATTAAACATAAATTTACCTTATTTCAAGTCAGAACTCCTCTATCCAAAATTCCAATAACTTGTTCAATAGGATGATGTCTTGATATATACCTGTTTGGTGTCATAGTTACATATCTTGCTTCAACTATAGATTCTTCTCTAGATTCCTCTCTGGTTTCTTCTGCAGGACTCTCATTCAGTAATTCACTGTCAGTCTCATAGAATAGTTTAGTAGTTTCAATGTTAGGCTGAGGATGAGGTTCTTCATTAGATTCATAGTCAAGCATTCTTTCCTAAATTTTAAACTTCTCATCAACTTTAACATTTGCGCTTTCAACAATAGTCTTAGTTCTCTTATTGTAACATCTATATGCCTTGCTCTTCAAAGAATATCCAAGAAAAATACCTTCATCACTTCTAGGATCAAACTTTCCAATATCATCATCTCTCTTTATATAACATTTGCTTCTAAAAATTCTAAAATACTTAACTGAGGGTGCAGTCCAAACCATAATTCATAAGGTGTCTTATTTGTGTCTGCTCTAATTTGTACTCTAATCATTGTATATATTGCTATATTCACTGCTTCTCTCCAAAATGTCTTCACCAAATCATTCTCAAATAACATAGCTCTTGCTGCTTCAATCACTAACTTGTTTCTTCTTTTTGCAATACCATTTTGTTCAGGTGTTCTAGGGGCTGAAAACTGTCTCTTAATACCATTCACTTCACAAAAAGTGTTAAACTCTCTAGAAGTAAATTCACCACCTCTATCAGATCTCAAACATTTAATCTTCATTCTAGATTCATTCTCAACTTTATTCTTAATGATCTTAAACTTATCAAATGCTTCATATTTTTCTTTCAGAAATGCAATCTACATCATTCTTGTAAAATCATCAACAAGAATCATAAAATACCTTTCTCCATAGAATCCTCTAGTCCTGGTAGGACCGCTCAAGTCTGTATGAACAATCTCCAACTTCTCTGCCGATGTGAACTTCTTACTAGGAAATGAACTTCTCTTTTGCTTAGCCATCACACATTCTTTGCAAATCATGTTAGTAGGCTTCATAATTTTAGGCAAATCCCTTATTGCAAGTGTAGTACTTACTTTCACAATGTTATCAAAGTTTATATGACAAAACCTTCTATGCCACAACCAACTGTCATCAATTTTAGTAATCAAACATGTCATCTCAGTAGGATTCAACTAAAATACATTACCTCTGGTTCTAGATCTAGTTCCAATCAGATTTCCATCTTTATCCTTTATCACACAAGTTTTCTCAGTAAACCAAACTTGATATCCCTTATCCACTAATTGTCCAACACTCAAAAGATTATGTTTCAATCCATCAACAAAGTAAACATCATTAGTATTAGTCTTTCCATCAAGAGTAATAGATCCTATACCTTTAATCAAACAAGGTGCATTATTACCAACTCTAACAATTCCTCCATTATAGTTGTTAAACTTTATGAACTTCTTCATGTCACCAGTCATATGATGTGAACAACCATTGTCTATAATCCAATCAACTTTCTTTTCAACTTGGGAAACTAATGCTTTTTCTTCCTTAATATCAGATTCAGAATTTTCTTCTTTAATTTCTACAAATCCTATTTCATCATTAATCTCAGTATCACTTTCACTAAAAGTTCTTTCTATACTAGCTTCAAGATCTTCATCATTAGCATAATAACATTCTTTAGATCTTCTAGGCTTAAAATTATTTCTGTACTTCTTAATTCTCTTAGGACACTTAGATGCAAAATGACCATATTCTTGACAAGTCCAACATTTAAATTTTTTCTTACCATCTGGTTCTCTTTTCACAAGCAAGGCAATACCTTCTTCAATCTTCTTATCTTCTTCATTTCTAGATTTGTTGCTGCTGGCATAATCTCCACTCACACTGGTACTTCTTGACAAAGTAGGATGAATATTAAGACTGAATTCTATCTCCATTCTAGGTAAGTCTCATAATACCCTTAGGTTCATTTCTGCTGCTTCCAATCTTCCAAGAAGAGTCTCTCTTGTAAAGTTTGTAGTACAAGGTATAACTTGTTCAATCATCTATGTTGTCTACTTAAATACATGAGTCAATGTTCTTAGAATTTTCCATATCACTTCATTCTCTGTCTTTGTTCCTCCACAAGCTTTTATTCTTGCAACAATTTCTGACATTCTACCAATATAGCTTCTAACATATTCATCTTCCATCATTCTTATATCTTCAAATGCACATATCCAATTATGTAATCTAGCTCTCTTTGCATGTTCATCACCTTCAAAAGTAGATTGTAAAGCTTTCCAAATTTCATGAGATTTTGTTAAACATTTTACCTAACTGTATTCATTCTCTGGAAGTGCTGTCAAAAGTGCTTCTCTTGCAAGTATGTTACACATGAATAGATCTAGCTCATCTTTAGATCCTGTCTCAAGATTATCTTCTCCAATGATAGTCTTCTCATTCTTTGTAATCAACCAATAACCTGGTCCTAAAAATAGTAGATGTGTCTTTATCTTCTCTTTCTAGCTGTCAAAATAAACTCCATCAAACTTAGGGCTTTCTTTCCTAAAATTCACCATGGATCTCCTTAAGCTGTTAAACTTTTCTTTCAAGGACCTGCTGCTCTGATACCAATTGTTAGAAAGTAAAGTCCAACAAGATAACTAAGAGTGGGGGGGGGGGGGGGGGTGAATCAGTTATTAGATAATTATAACCTTTATCAACTTCAACAACATTTAACCATGTAAGCAATGTAATTACCAACCATAGAAAGATATTCATACACAATGACACAATAACACAAGATATGTTGACTAGGGAACCTCTTGATCAAAGAGTAAACTCCGGTGGGAATGATGCCCACAAAAGATGCACTAATATGAATATTCCTTGTGAAAGGATGGACTCTATTAGGAGTCTTATGAAATACATTCAGTACATATGAGTCCCTGTTAAAAGATTCTAACCCTGTTAAGAGTTATGGAAGACAGAAGGACCCACTGCCCAAACAGCTTCAAGGTAAGATCACTGAACACACTATCCAAATGACCTTAATATTATTTATTAGAATAATATGAAATATTTTACCTTCTTACTTTTCCAAACCGCACTCTCTACTACACCAGATCTCAATTCCAGATATCTGTACTTTGCATGTCTTCCTTCACAATTTCGCTTTCACAACTTCATTAGCTCTTTTCTTCACTTCATGCTTAGATTCACATTCAACCATACCATGCTCACACTTCTTTCACATTGCTACTCTTATTCATTTCATATCCAATAAAGAAAAACATTCCTTCCTTTATACTACACTCAAATAATTACAAATGAGTTGGCACACAAATACAAAATAAAAGTTTCCACACGCTACATCAAAATTACACAAAACTGTCGACTTCCAGATGTAATAACTCTTCACTCATGTGACCTCAAAGTTTACACTATGAACCATGTCACAATCAATGTGTCTCAACCTTCCCTTTAACTGTGCAAAAGTAGATTCCATCCCGATTAGGAGCTATCATCTGATTTCCACAAACCGCTACTCAGGAACACTGCCTGAATACTGCTTCCACACAAATGCTCATAACTTTTATGAATAAATGAATTTCTATCTACGCTCTTAACCATAGACAAATAAAATATCAAAGAATATAACCTCAACATGGCATAGCTGTATCTACAATATCCCACGTGCACTAATTAAAACACTGTCTGCTTCTCTGCTAGTCTCCAGAAGATCACTGTGTTGACATCAATGACAATCATAGTCATGAATGCAACAAAAAATGCTAC
Organism: Chamaecyparis obtusa; assembly: GCA_027943335.1. Taxonomy (NCBI): domain Eukaryota; kingdom Viridiplantae; phylum Streptophyta; class Pinopsida; order Cupressales; family Cupressaceae; genus Chamaecyparis; species Chamaecyparis obtusa. The sequence goes on along the minus strand of BSBK01008919.1, from coordinate 125,702 downwards.
AGAATGACTGCCAACATCTAGCATTCATTCCTAATATATTTCCCTTTGATGGATGAATTGGACAATATTGAACCTAGGCGTGTTAGTCAATTTGCTAACATACTATTGGGAAAAGCCAAAGGGGGCAGAGGCAGGCACTTGAATAGACAAATGAGAGAAGAGAGGGCGAAGGAGAAAGGTATTGTCACTGTCTTCAATTTTATCAGGAAAGCCAAGGGAGAAGGGACCTCCCTTGGTAAGAAATGAAGATCACATCTTGGAATGTCAGGGGTCTGTCGACTCCTGACAAGCAGTGCTTGATAAAGCGAGCGTTGCTGAGGATTGAGAGTGATGTAGTTTTAATCCAAGAGATGAAACTTTGCATTGACAAAGCTCTCAAATTTATCTTTTCATGTAATAAATGGGAAGGCTTTTTTCAGGAAGCCAAAGGTGCATCAGGGCTATTGGTTTTTTGTGGAACCCTTCTAATATCAAGTTTTCATTATTGGAAAAACATGATCACTGGTTATTTGGCTTGGTTGAATCTATTAAAGATAACATTTCCTTCCCATTATTTAACATTTACAGGCCGATCAAAATAGAGATAATTTAAAGTTATGGAATGATTTGACTACCAAAATATCATCCACTGACAGCAATAAGGTCATAGTGGCAGGAGATTTCAATGTAATTTTGGATTTGGAGGAAAAATCGAGAGGTATCAGAAAGGTGAACAAGGTCATGGAAGGCTTTAGATAATTTGTGTAGAGAAGCAATTTGATTGATGTGGCCTCTAGAAATGGGTTATTTACATGGACCAATAGACATGCTAACTTCACCAGGATCCCTGAAAGGCTGGATCAGTTTTTGATTGGCTCTTTTTGGCTAGAATCTTCATTCAATTTGGAATCTAGCATTCTCCCCTTGACCTTATCGGATCATTTTCCAATTCAACTAAGTTTTTTTTGCTACCACATAGAATGTTAAGGGAAGCTTCAAATTTCAAAGCATGTGGTGGAGAGATAAGGATTTCCTTCCAAAATTGGAAGAACGGTGGAGACATAGAAATCATTTTCACGACACCCCAAGTTTTGTACTAATGGTCAAAAGACTCAAGGAAGTCAAGAACCAAATCAAGGAATGGAATAGAGTGTCCTGCAAGAACATCTTCTCTAAAAATATTAGGGTGGAGGAAGAACAGGAGGATTTAAACAACTTGGTGATTGCCTCAGGGATGTCGAATGCTGATTTTGAGAAAGAAAAATTGCTCAAAAGTGAATTGACTGAGCTATTGCGTATAGAAGAAGTTTATTGGAGAGATAAGTCTAGGGAGCACTAGATCAGTGATGGAGATCAAAATTCCACATTTTTTCATGCTTCGGTCAAGGCAAAAAGGGCTTAGAACAGAATCAACCATATTCAAGATGATCATGGCATGTGGCAGGACGAGGTGAAGGTCATTGAGGAGATTGTGGTCTCTCACTTTCAATCTATTCTAGGAATGTCTAATGATAACCCAACCTCATCTACCTCAAAATTCTTAGACGTCATCCCAAAAGAAGTTACAAAGGTGGAAAATTTGCAGTTGAGGCCTTTCTCCTTGCAAGAAATTTAAAAAGCTACATTTGATAGCCCCCCATACAAGGCTTCAGGTCTAGACGGCTTCCCTTCAAAATTTTTTTAGAAGTGTTAGGCATTCATGGGAGAGGACATTCTCAAAATGGTGGAATCCTTCTGAGTCAAAGGCTAGTTTGTGAAAGAATTGAACAACATGGTAATTATGTCGATCCCTAAAAAGCAAGATAGATTGTCAATGGATGACTACAAGCCTATAGCATTATGTGACTCCCTATACAAAATCATGTCAAAGGAAATGGTCAAGAGATTAAAACCTCTACTTAGTAGGATCATATTGATAGAGCAACACGGTTTTGTTCTAGGCCAGGAGATACTTGACAATATTATCTTGGCGGGTGAAACAATTCATAACATGCACAAAAGGAAAAAAATAAGTATGATCATTAAATTGGATGTCAGTAAAGCATATGAAAGAGTCTGTTGGTCATTCCTTCATAAAATTATCTCTCAGTTTGGATTTAGTAATGAATCGATTAAATGTATACTTTTCTGCATAACATCTATGCATTTCTCCATATTTTTCAATGGCTCGATTACTATATTATTCCAAGCTACTAATGGGTTAAGACAAGGTGATCCCCTATCTCCATTTTTATTTGTGTTGATGGCAGAAGCTCTGGGCCGTTACATTAAGTAGCATACAAGGCTTGGTAATTGGTGTGGGATTTCCATCCAAGACAATTTGGATCCTGTATCATAGTCCCAGTTTGCAGATGATTCCATCCTCTTTGGGGAGGCTACGGTTTTGGAGGCCAGGATTATCAAGTCAGTGTTGATCGATTACGAAAGGGAATCGGGTCAAGTCATGAACAAGAAAAAATCTAGGATTTACTTTCTAAACACCTGTAGGAGGATGAGAGGATCTATCATAGCCATATTGGATTTTGAAGAAGGAGAGTTCCCGATTTCATATCTTGGAGTTTACCTATACGCGGGATGTATGGACAACAAATTTTGGGTGGGAGTAGTAGAAAATTTTTGATCAAAAGCCTCCTCATGGAAGAATAGATGACTCTCCCAGGTGGGCATGATTCTTATGATTAAGTCAATCCTATCATCCAGTCCAACATATTACATGTCAGTTCACAGACTTTCCAAGAGAGCTACCTTAGCTCTGGATGGCTTGTTAAAAAAATTTATGTGGGAAGGTTGACAAATAGATTAAAGGATCCACCTCATCAATTGGGACCCAACATGCTTGGCCAAGGATGAAGAAGGTGCAGGCCTTAGGAGTATGGACTTCTAGAATACAACATTGGGTGCTAAATTGGCATGGAAAATGTATAAGTTTCCGAACAAACCTTGGTGCAAAATAATGAATGCAAAATGACTTAACTCTGGGGCCCCAGAAAGAATCTTGACTGTGGAAAACACTCAAACAAGATCCCCTTTTTGGAGGCACATTTGGGAAAGAATGAAAGTCCTCATAGAGCATCTCATGTGGCAGATTGGCAATGGATAGAGAGATTTGTTTTGTAGAGACTCTTGGCACAGGGATAGGCCGTTGGAAATTTTCTTCTCGGATGTTGATTGGGTGAATAGCATGGAAGCATTGGAAGGGAGTAGGATGGAAGACTACATGCTC
>BSBK01008919.1:5000-117500 GCA_027943335.1 Chamaecyparis obtusa | reverse complement strand
CAACATCATTTGCAAATTTAATCAACATGAAAATACCAAAAATATATAATTATAAACACATGATATCTCACAATTATGCAATGTAATGTCATATATTCATATCCTCAAGTATTTCTGAAATAATCAATGCACACACGAAAGTGGCCTAAAAGAGTTTGGAAATAAAAACTAAAAATCAAGCTATGGGAGGGGTATTACAAGCATCTCCGCTTATCAACTACCGCATGCGCCCTACAACTGTCACCTTCACCTGTCATAATTTATTGGGTTTTAAATTGATTTATGTGGTTTTTAAGTAAATTTACATTTTATTTTTTGTCATCCATTAACATTTACGAAAGTAAATGTTGGTAAAAATTTGACATTTTTAACCACAGGTATAAAAATTTTCCGGTTTGCGGCTTGCGTAGATCAACACTTTCATAGATTAATGCCTATGCTTTTAGATCATTGTCTGTACATGGGTAAGTACAAGCAATTGGGCACATGGTTAAATTCTATGTTTTGCACTTTTTATCAAATCAACGCCTGAACTGATTAGTGCCTTCACAGATCGATGTCTACGTCTATAAATTGGCATCTCTGCCATTTGCAAAATTTCTTAATTTTTATCATGTTTTCCTTATGCTTGGACTAGTGACTATAGGTTATCTGATGGTCCAAGTTTGAAAAATTACTAACTCTTTTGTAGGTTCCATGGTGGATTTGTTTATTTTTTTTGGAAAAAATACTAACTCTTTTGCAGGTTCCACGATGGATTTTTTTTTGGGGGAATTAACATTGAATGGCTTAAACACTTGTCCTTGGAATGTATGTTTAAGTAAAAGAACAATCCAAAAATCTTGAATGCTTAATGGGTGAACTAAAACTTGTCATTTCAATGTTTATTTCATGTTTTGGAAAAATGAACTCTTGAATGCTCTTAAACACATTTAAATTATTTATGGGAGTGTTTGATGCATAGAATAGTTGAATCTAGTTGCTTTAATAAGATTTGAATTTGGAAAGAACCCCATTTTTGATGTGTTTGGAATCTTTTTTCTAAAAAAAATTCATTCAAGTGGTTTATGTTAAAACCTAATAATTTAAGTGATGTAAAAGATAAAGTATAGCTGTATCCTCTCCCCTCGCCTTCACGGATCTTGGGTGAAGAGAAATATTACCTCATCCTTTCTTCTAAAGAGGCATGTCTTGAGGTATTGTTTCCCCTTTAGAGGATGACCTCAAACTAGTAAACACCCTAGCTGATATAGAAACAAGACGCTGAACAAATTATCATCTTATCCGACCAAGCTTGGGCAAGGCATGGTTATGATAGTCTAGATTTGGTCAATATCTCTAAGCATCCAACATGGTCAACTAGATACTTTAGTGTCTCTTACACATACAAATTGATTGGGGGAACACCATAGATCTTACTAATGAGCCTTAAGTAGAAGCCACCCTTTTAGCCTTGGTATAATTCTTTATAGTGCAAGAGGATTGCATCATATTTTGAAGCTACTCACCATATGTGTATCCCTAATTTTGGGGTATAAGGCTTTTGGATTTCATCATTGAAAGTTGGGCATGCCCTCACAAAGGGATCCCTTATTTACCCATGCCTTGAAGGCCTATTTAAGTGCATATTTTACCATTCATCTTTGCATCAGCTTACCTCTTAGACTAAGAGGGACACAAAACATGAGGGTCCAATACATCATGATTGGGATTTATCCCTATGAGCCTATACATATTATATTAAAAACAATTTGACCTTAAGCTAAAGTGTGTGAGACTTGTATTCATTATAAATTGGCCAAGGAAAAACATTTTTGAACATACACAAACAAAGTTTCAAAGTTACATAAGCTTTTCAACATCACACAATTTCTTGTCTTGTGCAAGGTTGCTTTGTCCCTTACAGGACCATTTCCAGACATTTGTTTGCAAAGTTAAAAGTTCCAAATTTGAGTCAAGGTATACTTAGCGTAGTCAATGCCTTTGATGCATGTTGAAATGAGTTCTTGCCATTGAAAAAATTCAAACAAACTAGTCAAACATTAGTCAAAACTTGTGATTTTTACCTTTTTTTCTAGATTGGCATTTGCACAGATCAATGTCTTCATAGATCAACATCTCTACTGATAGAGTAACGTCTTCACCTCTTTGGATTTTTGGTGTAAAATTTTCATAAAATTCTACAGTGACATCTTTGATCTAAGATCAATGTCTCCTCAGATCCACATTTGTGTCTAAGAATTGACTTCTCCACTGGAAAAAAACAAGCTATCAAATTTCACCAAAATTTCACATTTCCAACCTCCTAGAGGTCCCTAAAACCATTTTGCAAAATTAGTTAGTTTGATTATCCAAAATATAATTTCTCTAGGTCATGTCAAATTCTAAAAAACATAAGAAGGTCAAAATTCAACTCCCACTTTCTTATAGAGAGAAGAAAGCAATTGATAGAACCATTAGGCACCAACAATGTGTTATGAATGAAACCTAAATTGTGCCCAAAAAGATAAGAGATATGACATAATGATATTTAACAAAAAAAATTTCAAATTCATTGCCAAATTCCAAATGAATTAAAATTTCACTACACCTGCTAGAGAAACTTATGACGAATAGAGTTAGACCTTTTCATCACTCCATTGATATTTCATCCTTCAAATCTTCCACTTTCATCAAAATTTCTAACTTTTGACTTAGGAGCACCATCACAATCTTGGAATTTCATCTTAGTTGTCTTGATTTATTCACATCCAGCCATATTCAAGATTAACTCAAAATCAATCTTTTCATACCTTAATCAATCCTAGGTTGAAAGATTTATCAATGTGTCATTGAGATCCTCATCCTGAGAAAAACACTAGTTGAATTGTATTACTTGAAAATGCAGTCTATCTTGAGTGATTAATATAATTAGACATTTCATATTTTTGTTGAGATCATTAGTCCATCTCCAAGTAGAAGAAATATATCATCATTATCCCAAATCATTTGTTCTTAAAATTATCCCACCTTCACTAAGGTTATATAGAACCTCTATCCAAATCATCAAAAATCAAAACCAATCCAATTGAGGCCCTACCCTCATAGTCCATCATCCAAATCCAACATCTTTGAGGCCCTGCTATCATGATAAAAACAAGCCCTAAGCATTTTCTCTCCTAGTCCTAAGTCCATATGTTCATCCATCAATCAAATATTTCATCCAATCCATCCTTCATCACTCATCTTTCATCCTTCAAAGGTCACATTTGTATGGTCATTATAACTTGTTCACAAGCTAGAAACATGAGGAGGTTTGTATCCAACACCAACATAGATAATGATAATCTATTTTCCTTAACTTTCCTAGGGATCACTAAGGTGCCTGCCATAGACATCACCAATCAAACAAAAGAAGAGGCTGAATTTTTCAATCAACTTGATCAAATTGACATTACTCCACAAGTATAGGAATTCCTCAAAGACCTCTATAATTTGGATATGATGGAGAAAGTGATTAGAGCCAACAAATCTGATATTTTTATGAACCTTTTTCATGATGGAGTCACAATCCTTATGAATTTTGATGACTCCTTTCTCTACAATAATATCACCAAGGCTATAGTCTCTATCAATGTGGATACGGTCTCAACAATCAACACAAACTCATCAAAAGACAAAGACAAGGCCATTTCTAGTGGGCCTTATACATCATTACCCAAATAAAAATCACAACAAACATTTCAATTTACCAATAAACAAATCCAAGAAATCCTTAGTGCAATACCTAACATGACCTCACATAATAGCACTCACACCACAATGATGAACACTTCTAATGCCATGGGTGCTAGTGTCTTGAACATAGGTCAAACTTCACATCCATAAATATCATTTCCACAATTAACACAACAAAACACCTCATCACTCTTCAAGATTCTATTTGGTTCTCCATATACTTACATGCCTTCATCATCACAAGCATACCATTACACTTCTCCTCCTACACTTGGACTCACATTAGCAGGTTTTTCAACATCACAATTTGGAGGAGGACAATCTTTTGGACCACCACTTATGAATCAAAATGCTCCCAAATTGGCTCATAAAATCAATGAACTCAGGAGTATTATGTATGGAATGAAAAATAGGGGGAAGAATGAGTTCTCTTTTGACAAGATATGTCCTTATCCTTTTCACGAGTCAATCAACATGAAACCATTTCCTCCAAATTTTGAGATCTGTAAATTTGACAAATACAAGGGAGAAACATGTCCTATCCAACATCTCAAAGAAATCTATGTTTCACATCAAGAGGTCTCCTACAATGAAAATTATCTAAAGAGACTCTTCACTAGGAGCCTTGGAGGCCCTGCCTTTGAGTGGTTTATGAATTCAGCCCATGGGTCCAAATCTACCATCACTAGTATTGCAGAGAAATTTGTTGCACAATATTCATATAACATTGAACATCAAGCGTCATTAAGTGACCTATGCAGCACTAGGAAAATAAATGGTGAAACCTTTGCTAATTTCCTTTAGAGGCGGAGACACCTTGCAAGTTGCATGCCTTGGAAAATAATTGAACAACACCTCATTGACATATTTACTCAAAACTTGATAGTTGCAATGTCCTTCCAAATAAAAATGGTTGGTCCTGACACTTTTGAACTTGTTGTTAAGAAAGGGAAGACCATTGAAGAGGGACTCTTGTGAAAGGGAACCATTAAGCACTATAACCCTTCATCTAACAATGAAAAACCTAAATTTTGGGCTAAAAAAAAAGGAGTAGTCAATGATGGAGTGACCGATACCAAACATATTCAAACTGTTCAAGCATCTAATCAAAACAACCAAGGCAATCATAACAATCAAAATCAAAACAACAACCCCAATCAAAACAAAAAAAATTGAAATTGAAATAACAATCAACAAAATCAAAATGATTCATCACAATAGCAATAGTCACAAAAACCTCCCAATTGTGAGTGTGAAATTATGATCTTGTAAACTTGTACACAACACTTCAATGAGACATTAATTTCAAGGTTAGTATTCAAAATCAATCAAATAAACAAAATAACCTATGAAGAGCATCTCGTTGCTTCCTAATTGTGAAGATTCAATTGATTATTAAAATTGCTCTCAGAATTCATGTTTAATCTAATTGAATAGACAATCACAAAATGGAAGATTCAAATTATGAATGCATCTAAGATGAATTTTTATACTAATGATCTGGATTGATAAAATGAAACTAAGAATGATTCAAATTCTTTTAATAAAATGCTAAACTCAACTAAATAACATGTACTTGCTTAAAATCTAGATATGATTTAACATTTTGATTAGGTGTTTATTTATAGATTTCAAATTTTGAGAATTGGAGGGAAATGATTTGAATTTGAATTCAATAGTTGAGATTGATTCCCAATGAGGGGTTGAGATTAGGAATTTGAGTGATCCATGTGATTGAAGCTCATTGGATGAATTCAACTTGTTTGTCCTTTTGCGAGTTGAGTTAGAAAATAAGACAATTAATTAATTCATATTAAATAATTTCCTTAGCTAGGTGATTTATGTCTCTTTATTTGATTAAATAGTTAGGATTAATTAAGGAATTAATACCTTTTATGATCAATACTTGATTTTTGATTTCTTGATGAGTTATACAATTGCATGATTTTAGACCAATTGTATAATTAAGATCGAGATTCTTTCGATTTGATATTCCTGTTACGATTTTGATCACAAGATTAGGATTTAGGGCTGATTAGCTTAACTGAAACAATTTTAGGTGATTACATTTTCCCCTCCTTGAATTGATGTACGACCAACATGTTGATTCAAAGAATATCTGATGTCTAATACATTGAATAGTTTGATATGATTCCTGATAAGACTGCCCCTGACAGATGATGTTGATTTTGTGAATTTAACTTGATTCTACTGATGACTAATTTGAGACAACAATCACGAGCTTGATGTAGTGCAATGAAAATGTTTTGGGTTGAGAGCTGATTTTGAACTTGATTGATAATTGATTGAGGATTTTGAGATATCAGTTCTAAACTTGATTGGATGAGGACTGATGATACCAAATTTGAGCTTGATTGAATGAAGATCGATTGATGATTTGAAGATACCAGTTCTAAACTTGATTAAATGAAGACTGATAGGAACGTACCAGAATGCCCAACTTGATGTGAAGTGATGAAACTGAACACCTAACTGAAAGATTCGTAAACCTTGAGGTTAATAATCATGAATAATTAATTTGATGTGAAGCGATGGAATTGATTACCACCAAAAAGTTGATCAAATAATTGACTTGATTTAGTTCTTGATGAGGCCATCTATTTGATAACAAAGACACTATGATGAAGCCACCTATATGATAATGAAGAGACTATCAATTTGATGTGGTGTGATGAAACTGATATACCCTTGTTGATATGATGATGATTATGAAATTTTGATTCTGATAAAACCAAATAATTTGATATGGTATCTGATGAAATTACTCATTCCACACTTGATTGCTATCTTGATTAATCTGAGACCCCGAACTTGATATGATGTATGATGAATTTGATGCATCTAATGATACAATTTGATTGATTTGATGATCAGAAATGTAAATATTTCCTAATTTGATTGATAAATTTTTGATATGAACATGCCCCTCAGGAGTGAAATCGAACTGAAAACTAATAAAGTCTCATTGTTGAGTGATTAGAATGATGAGCAATTAATTGAAATTGATTAGAAATTGATTTGGATTGATATAATTTTGATCCAAAATGATCTTATGACGATAGGAGCATGCTTTGACCAAGTTTGACCCCCTTGGAGCTTGTGTTTGATCATGTTTGACTCACTTTGACCAATATTTAACTTCTTTGAACCATGATTTGACTAAGAGTTGACCAATATTTGACTTTCCTATATGCCCCAGTTGAACTTCATAATTGTACACCTTTGTTCAATTTTGGTCCCAATTGCTTACCCCTGTTGATTTGAGTAATTTGTCTTCCATTTAATTGCTTCCCCAAAATTAGGGTAAAAAGGGGTTTAAAAAGGTAAAACCATTTTTATTTACCATTTAACTTTTTACTTCTTGTGATTATTTTGAGCTTTGAGTGTTTTGATGGTGATTCCATTGGAGAAACATAGATTCAAGCTCACTTGACAACACCAACATCCAACACACTATCAGCCTTGGGTATGTGGACTATCCTATTATGAATTTCTCATAATTTTGATCAAATTTTGTACATTTTAAGCATGCAATTATGCATTTAAATTCTATGTTGCACATTGTAGACATAGGATTGCATGCTATTTTTTTCATAATTACGAGTCACAATTTTTTGTAACTGAATCATTTCATGCTTAGATAGAGTTGCATCCTATAATGAAAATTTTGAATGTAAATCTTTTTTGAGTAATTTTCTGCATTTCCCAGGTCTCTTTTGGTTTTAGGGTCATATCCTATCTGAAAAGGATTACATGTGGTTTTGAAGTCATTTTCTATGCCAACTGAGTTGTATTTGGGAAAATGAGTCTCACGTTGATTGACTTGAGTCGTTGTCGGGGATTATTGATATTTTTTTGCTTTTACTATCTGTTTGCGATAATTTTGTGCTTCAATTTGATTTTGTACTTGTTCATTTAATCCATGTAATATGATTTTACTATTTAACTGATAATTTGTTCATTTGATTTATTGCAGGATCAGTTCAAAATTGTTATATTTAAAGGCCAGTGTCCACGAGTACTTGGTCAGATCGATGCCTTCACAGATGAGGAGCATCATGTTATTCTTTATTGTGGCTTGATTTGACTTCTAGATTTGCATAATATTTAGGTGAATCAAGGATTATTAACAACTTTGGTGGAACAATGGAATTCAAAGCATAATACATTCCATATGCCCATGGGAGAGATCATGGTCACACCAGAGGATGTGTGGTGCATACTGTGGATCGCCATAGTTTGAGAGTTGGTCTACTTTGATCAGGATCTCTAGGTCAATATAGCTACTTCTTAGTGTGTCTTTGGTGATAGTTCCATTAGTCAGAGACATATATCATTATACCAAATAGATGTTCCTTATGCCAAATTTCCCTTTGCATTTGTTGGTTTGATTGGAGGGGTATTGATACCAGATAGAGGTAGGCATGGGTTACAGTGCAGGGAGGCTAGATTGTTGAAGGACATGTTGAGATAGCCTCATTTCTTTGCCTAGGGTACTTGTATCTTATCCTATTTATAACAAGAGATGCATGAGGTTGTATACATGGGAAGTCGTAGTGTTACTATAGGTATCCTTCTTTTGCATATATGGGCATGGGAGCATATTCTCATTACATGTCTAGTGGTAGATAAACACTGAGAGGAGGGTGAGCCTTATGTATATTTGTGTTCTGGATCTATGATGAAAACCAAATTAGGAAAGTTAGAGTTTTGGCGATGTATATTTGATGATTGTACTATTCTTATTTGGAGATCCTATTTGGATTGTGAGGCTTGGCCTAGTGATAGATTTGAGATGTCTTTAGTTTTCTTGACCCGATATTTGATTAGACAAAACTACTATATAGTGGAGAAGTTCATTGTTACCCAAGTTATTCGACATTTTTGGAGGATATAGGTTATCCCTATAGATATAGATTCTTATTCTTAGACTTGTAAGGAAGTGCCTCAGTGGGGTGCCATATTACATTAAGAGACTACTATCCATGAGCATCATACTCTTGTACCATTAGCTTGGGATTACCATCGTGATGTTGTAGATGTCGGTGTGACTGATGCATACCATGATCATTTATTACAACATCCCTATTTGAGATTGACAACTCCTAATGAGATAGATTCCCACATAGATGATACACTAGATGCTAAGGTGGATGAGGATGATAGGGATGGAGGATAGTGAGGTTGGGGTAGAGGTGGAAGGAGAGATCAGTGGGGTGGGAGAGATTAGAGAGGAGGTGATCAAAGAGGAGAGGTTAGAGGGTTAGGGGCTATTGGAGATGTAGTTGGAGGATGTGGAGGTGGTGATGGAGATGACACTGATGGTGGTGGTTGAGGTGGTGATAGGAGAATGAGGTTGTGAGTAGTCCCACTAATACCTAGTGGTTTGCAGATACCATGAGACAAAACCAGTCATCCTTCATAGGATCCTCCTAGTACTTCACAGAGACACACAAAAGAATAGGGAGAGAGAGGAGTACAGAGCCACTGGTGATACCACTATGTTATCCTAGCTTAGATAGGAGTGTACCTAGCTATGCATAGATATTTCTATTTTATAGTCACAGGTGACACAACCAGATCAAAGACTTCTAGATGTGACAGTAGAGCGTTACTGTGCCTTGAGAGATTCAACTTACCATGCTAAGAGAGATGCTTATTATCGAGCTTCTTACCTTATTGTTGATCTAGAGGACTAGAGAGTTCCTTCTGGTTCACAAATAGTCACCCACTCTCATGGGACCACCCTAGCTATGCCTGCGAGATCAGAGGCTTCACCACCAGACTGTGGTCCAAATGCTGGTAGTTAGGCATGATTGTATCATTCTGCATTTGAGATGGGATATACATTTTTATGAGATTGTACCATTATGACTTTGTACTGATATTTTGATGATGTCTTGATACATGATGATAATTTTATCTCAATTTTGTTGTTATTTCATTGTACTTGATACTGACTTATTTTCTTGATATATATGAGATGCATGATTCGAGATTCCTTTATGACACTTATATGATGAATGCATGTTTCTTTTATGTTTATGTGATGCTTATATGAATTTTTGATGATGCACATGTATGGTATATGATGGACCTATGTTTTCATGATGCAAAATGTATTTCTTTTTATCTATTTTCATGCTATGTGATAATGGATGCAAATAAGGGTATGTATGAATATTGTTATGTAGGGTCATGGTACTAGCATGAAATGTAGGATTATTTTTGTGTCATTTATTAAGTACTCAATCAAATCATAGATAATAAAGATAATGATATCAACAAGTTTGAGTGTCAAGTTTGATGTTCATTTCATTTTGCCTCTTGTGTAAATTATCCTGATCAAGCCAAATGAATGTTAATCAATGCAACTCTAAAATTCTATGCAAGATTTTGTGATTGTCATTCATTTGATTTTTTTATGCTTTTTCTCATCATAGAGATGTTGTTAATAGTAAGTACAAACATTGGGGGCTTTCAAAGTCGATAATGAACTAGAGTACTTACTTATGTTAGTTGTTAGTTACAAGAAAGCAAATAAACAAGTGTTATCTCTTTTCTTTCACAATGATAATTTATTGCCCACATTGACCTTTTATTGTTCATATTCTTAGACAAATTTCTGAATTTTAAACAATACTTAATAAATTACTTGATAAACAAATAAGGAAATACTACCAACTTCACCATAGCATCCAAATAAAAGGAGTCGAGGTATGTGCATTGTACCACATAAAATGAGGCTCTTATCATAGACACCCAATTTATTTGACATTTTTGGATCATTGGCACCACATCAACAAACATAAATCAAATAAAAGATCTTGCCCCATGTCCTTGTTTCTCTAGTTCATAGACATCATTGAGTTACTCTAGAGACAAGATAGATGAAAATAAATGATTACAAACAACATTCTAATAAAATTCATTGCCATTCCTTGTTTCTCTAGACCTTAGTCATCATCGAGTTCCAAAGGAGACATGATCATCATAGCTTCAAGCCATTTTTTTGTTTAGCTACTAATTCATTTATTTGTGTAAGGTATTGAGAAACACCAGTCCTTAGGTGTAGTGTTAAGAAACATTGTCATATGTTAAGGATTGTTTGATTACTGAACTTCATCAGATTAGTGTTGAGAAACATCATTATGTACTATTTTGATTTAATGATTTATCATGTTCAAAATTATGATAAGTTTGTCTGTTGAGTGTTGAAAATTTTTTTTTGATAGGTTTCACCAGTTTTTTAGTGGTGAACCATCTATTAGCTGAGAGACTGAGATGAATGACTCTGATTGATAAGACAAACAACTAATAAGATGTTGACCTTGCTGCCAAAATTTCCAAGCAACTGCCCCCTAGTGAGATGCAAGTACCTAGGACTAAGACATTGACCAATTCTAAGCCATGATTACCAGACACAAATAAATTGATATGTACAAGGTCACAAAAGTGACTAAAGATATATACAAGCAAGAAATCACGATGAAGGTTATGCAAGGAAGATAGCTAAGCACTATGTTGATGGATGGAGCGTTGATTACAAGTAGTGTCTGTTTACCAAGTTTTCACCACTTGGAAGAATTTTCAATTTTTCTACCAGGGTGCATGTTTACCATTTTTTCACTAAGGCACTTTTTTTTCATTAAGGCCCCTTTTTGCCAAGTTTTCACCCGGATGATCATTTTTTCAGACTATTTTTTGATGTTTTTGTTTTTTCTGCTTTTTCACTAGTTTTGAATTTCTTCATGATATTTTCTCTATACAGGTACTACTGAGATGAGAATACTATGGATAGGACTTCTTTAGGTGGATTGTGTTGATAGGATCAAGGAGAAGATCTCCTTTTGGAGTAGATAGTTGATACACTCTAGGGCCAAATATTGTAGTGATGATAAAGGGCCCCAACTAGTTGGGTTTAAAATTTCCCTTTTATTCTCTATTCTATTGATTTTTAGGATTTTCTCACAAAACAAGATCTCCAGCCTAAAACTCTCTATGTTGAACCTTTTTATTGTAAGTTTTTAAAATTCTCTTTTGGTAGAATCTCAGATGCTCAAATTCTTATCTTCTATGTTCATCAGGCAATTCTAATTCTTGGACCCTTGATATCATGTATTATTCAGTTGTAACTAGCCCTCTTAATGATACTCTGAGAGATGGTATCTCTACTTCAATGGGTAATACTACCTCTGAACTATAGATAAGAACAAAAGGTGTTTCTCTTGTAGGCATTCAAATGCTGATCCTATAGCCTTACAATGCTAGATTTAATTGCAAATGCAAATATTTCTGTAATTTATTCACTATTCTATGTAGGATTTTCAAGATTGTATTGTTTGATGCTTCAGCCTATCCATTGCCTCGTGGGTACTATATTGATGAACAATGCTGGGTGATGTGAAAATGAGCATATAATTCATCCATATCCTTATTTTTTAATTTCCCTCCATTTTCTATCACAATTGAAGATGGGATCCCATATGTATAGATGATGTAGTTTAGGATGAACATTGACACCTATTTTCCTATCACCTTGATCAAAGGAACAACTTCAACCCACTTTGTAAAGTACTTAGTGGTTGTGATAATAAAATTGTGTCTATTTGATGATGAAGGATAGATTTGACTAGTGATATCAAAGGTGATAGATTAATAATTTTTCATTAGTGTCACACATACAATCGGTAAAGGAAGAAAATAGGCTAGTCGATTAATACACTAAGCATAGACACCGATCAGAGCACAAGGTAGAATGGCATAGTAACTAAGCATAGACTTGACTGAGTACACACACATTGAGCCAGATGATTACCAAGCACTAAGTATAGCTATAACTGAGAATTCATATATTCCAAGCATCAATAATTTACTGAGTGATGAATGTAGCATATATCGAGTAAACCAGGAAAGACATAAAAATTTGTAATGGTATAAAATACAAGGTAAATGGTTTACACCGAGCTAGAAAATGGTTTACATAGGCCAATGTAAAGATTAAATGCATATTTAATCATTAAATGATTGATGATCCCTATGTGATGATGTTTTAGGTTATTCATTTGGATTGTAGATCTAAGGTTTTCTAGTTGATACCATAAGCTTGATTAGGTCAAAATGTGTTGATATAAGAACTATGAAGATGTCATTTTTACAAGTACCACATATGAAGTAGCTGCCTACACATACACCTGAAGTTCAGACAGGGTTGTGAAGTTAAAGTTTTAACAGAGAATTCAAGGATTATATTCATAAGTATATCAGAAGGCTACCGAGCATAATTCTGGGAAGAAATCTATCACAATAAGGTGCTAACAGTTAAGTACTTATTAGATTTGAAATTAGGAAAAGTAATTTTCTATACACAGATCAATCTAGTTTTACTTTCTAACAATTGTGGTAGACTTAAATCTCTTATCAGAGTAGACCTAACAAGTCTTTTTGTAAATCTCTTAATCAAGTGCACACTTAACAATGTTTCTTAAATCCTCTAACCAGGTATATCCTCACGAGTATTTATTGTTACTCCTAATAGGGTAAGATCATCAGAAGTGATCAAACATTGTAACCTTAATCGACAAACTTTATTACTGTAGTTAGTAAAGCTTTGTGGTGTCATCCCCACCATAGTTTTTACCTTCTTACAATGGTTTCTGCAATACCAAAATACTTATGTATTGTGTATGAAGTTTCATGGATGTTTACATGTTAGATTAAAAAGCATTTCTTATTTTTAGTAATGTTATGAATGGATGAAAAAATAACATGTCAGTCGGTTAATGAATTATATTATTTTAAGGATTCAATTGAAAAAGTTTTTGAGGTTATTGATTCACCCCTCCCCTCTCAGTAACTCACCTTTCCATAATCCCAACAAAAGGTCCATTGCTAAAATGGCTAGTATGTTATGAATGGTAATAACTCCCTTGCTGGAGTGTGAATCAAATTACCATGTAGTTGACACTTCTTGCAAGACTTGGCATATTGCACTACATCTTTCTCCATGTTGGGCTAGTAATATCCAACTCTTAGAAGTTTATTAGCTAATGAAATACCATTAAAATGTGACCCACAAATACCTTCATGGGCTTCTTGTAATGCACATTTAGACTCTTCTCTTTCTAAACATCTAAGTAGAGTACCATCTATACCATGTCTATAAAAGTCATTAGTTATGATTAGATAACATGATGCATTTCAGAAAAGGTTTCTCTTGTCATTTATAGATAAGTTATCAGGAATAATTTGGTCTCTTAGGTAGGAGTAGATTAGGTTGTATCTCAAAGAATCATGTCCTATAATTGAACATAGTATTTGGGAATATGGGGAAGCATATGTAGGAAATGGTAATTCTTCCACCAAGAAGTCATAGCGGGATTGATTCTCTTCTAGTTGTAACATTGAGGCTAGAGTAGCCACAATATCTGCTGCTCTATTTTATGATCTTGGAACCTATTGGAATGTGATGTAGAAAAAATAATTCTTTAGATAATTAACCATTCTCTTGTCTGGAATTAGTTTTTCATCTTTTGTTTGGTATTGATCATGGATCTGATTGATTATTAACTGTGAATCTCCATAGACATATAAATCCATAATTTTCCATTCAATTGCCATCTTCAATCCATTCACTAAAGCTTCATATTCAATAATATTTTTGGTACATGGAAAGATTATTTTGTATGCTTTAGAAATTTTGTATCCTTAGGGAGTTATAAACAATACACTAGCTCTTGACCCCTTTTGAGTGAATGAAGCATCAAAGAACATCTTACATGGGTGTTATGTTAATTGTAGCATTGCTTCATCAGGAAACTCTATAGTTAGTGGCTTGTTATTTTGAATTGGTGCATTAGCTAGATGATCAACAATAATCTATACTTTGATAGCTTTCCTTTCCACGTATTCAATATCAAATTCACTCAATATTAACACCCATTTTGCTAACCTTCTAGTCAATGTTTCTTTGTTTAGTAGATACTTTAAGGGATCAATTATATCAATTAGCTTCACTATGTGGGATAACATATAATGTCAAAGTTTTTTTGATGCAAATACCACAATGAGGCAAGCCTTTTCAATAATGTTGTAGTTTAGCTCATATGATACTAGTGTTCTGCTTATGTAATATTTAGCTCTTTCTTTCTTTGTCCCATCTTCTTATGCCAATAGAGCTCCTAATGATGTTTCGATAACTGACATCTAAAGCAGTAGAGGTTTACCTTGAATAGGAGCCATAAGTACTGGTGGATTCATTAAGTATTATTTTATCTAATTGAAATTTCTCTCGCATTCCTCATCCCATTTGAAGATAACTCCTTTGTGTAATTTTTTGGTAAATGGTTGAGCATTGTCTACGAATTGTGACATAAAACACCTTATTGATTGAATCTTTCCTTGTAATGTTCTCATTTTTCTTATGTTTCTAGGAGGTTTAATCTCTAGGATTGACTTAACTTTATCTAGATCTACTTCAATTCCTTTTGTTGACATTATGTATCCCAGGAGTTTCCCTAAACTTACTCCAAATGCACACTTTTTTGGATTTAACTTGAGTTGAAATTGCTCCATTTTGTCAAAGATTTTCCTCAGATATTCTATATGTGTTGTTTGTTGGCTGATTTTGCTAGTGTATCATTTGCATAGTCTTCCATATTATTATGCATCATATCATGAAAGATGGTTGTCATTGTCCTTTGATACATTGCACCTTCATTTTTAAGACTGAAAGGAATGAAATTCCAACAGAATGTGCCCCAAGCACAAGTGAAAGTTGTCTTCTCCCAATCTTCAGGTGCTATCTTGATTTGATTATAACTTGAGAAGCCATCCATTAATGAATACATTTCATATCTTGTTGTGAGATCCACAATGATATCAATGTTGGGAAGAGGAAAATAATCTTTAGGACACACCTTGTTTAAATCTCTAAAGTTAGTGCATACTTTGATATATTTGTCTAGTTTAGAAATTGGGACAATATCAGAAATCCATTCTACATAATCTATTGCCCTAATAAATCCTACTTTAAAAAGATTTTCTAGTTCTGCTTTGACTAGAAATGCCACATGAGGATGCATGTTTTTTAGTTTTTATTTTATTGGTTTGATTCTTGGAGCTATAGAGAGATAGTTCATAATGAGATGAGGATCCAAACTCAGTATATCCAAATAGGACTATGCAAAGTTGATCTTCTTTTCTTCAAAAAACTTCATGATCTATTAGTTTTCCTCAGATAATGATTGTGCTATGTAAATTATTTGTGGTTCCTCAGTTGTTCCCAAGTTGATTGGTTGTATTGGTTCAATGAGTACCAAAGATCTTTTATGAAAGTGATCAGGTAGGATATCAAGCTTCCCATCCTTAGGTGCCTCAGAGAGGTTTTCAACATTGGCTGTGTCATTTGTTTTTACTATTTTGGATTTTGATACTACCACAATGTGGTTTTCACCATCATATTGTTGTTTCTTTTTCTTTTTTCTTTTGAGACTGAGAAACTTGATATCCCCCTCCATCATATTCATGCTTGTTTCACTGGTGGAAGAGGTATAGGGTTCAACTACATTTAAATAACATCCCAAACTATAGTCATCTGTAAAGGACATTAGGCTCATGGTTTCATTCTAACCCCATTCAATGTGTTCAGGGTATAACAAGGATAAGGATTTAGATGTCTCAAGGGATAAAACTATGCTATTGTCAAAACTTGGGACTGGTAAGACGAGTTCCATTAAGTTACTCTCTGAAGAATTTTTTAGAATGGGAAGAGTCCTAATGTCAGCACTAGAGTCATTGTTAGTATTACGCAGACCTAATCTGATTGACCTAGCGTTGGAGCTTTGTCCCTCTTCTAATTGATAAGAATATTTGTGAATTATATCTATTTCAATATCCATTGTAACATAAAAAGGTGAATCTCATTCATATTCACGTGAATCAATTTGACTATCATCTGATCTACCCAAGAAATAAACTATAGTCATTGGTGCCTCTTTTTCTTTGTCAGAGTTGTTTTCTTCTTGTTGATTCTCAGCTTCTTGTAGATGTGTTTGTTAAGATATGGATATCTCTCTTTGATCATCATAATGATGCATATCAAGGATATGAGTAATAATGACCATCTACCCCTAGTTAGGGTGTCTTTCTTCTTGCTCAACTAATTCTTAATCAGGTTCAGGAATATTTTCTTTTTGAGGTGTCATGTGTTTCTATTAGAGGAACAATATTTAGGTCTGATAAAGGATCTCCTTGTAAGAGTATTAATATTTAATATGATGTGTGTTCTCCATCTACTTATTCTTCATTAGTGGGATAATATGCTCTATCAAATATGGGACCATCTCTAGACATAGGATGAGGTATTCCCTCTTTGAAACCCAAACTAGTTTTGTCCCTAGGATTGCAAAACTCTATATGCATTGGTTCTATGAGCTCTTTCTTGTTTTTTTCCAATTGGTCCTTTACCATTATGTCCCATTTGTTTCATGATATCATAGCCTTTCCCATAGTTATGAGGAGAGATTTCTACATTTTTTATCCCCTTTTTAACTTATTCTTCTTCTCCTTTGTACAACCATGCTAGGATAACCTTTTCTTCATTTTATTCCTCAAGAGATATATTAGCCTTTACAAATCCTATTCCTTTATGAATACTTAGGGCTTGAGAAATGGATGATGGAAAAGATGGTGAGGTTTTTCCATAAGACATGGGAGATGTAGGAAATGTATCTAGCTTGTATTCTTCTATTCATGTATCTTTTATTTGTATCCTCTTTTCAAAAAAATTCATAATATTTGACTTATAACTTTCTGATTCTTGTTCTTTTGAGGCCTCTTTGTTGTGTGGGATCTTGCTGTCAAGTTGCTTCACCGTGTTACAAGAGTAACTAGCATTTGCTGGTATGGTGAATTCTATTCTATTGTGTGTGATGAGTCTAATTTTTACCTCAATTTTGTTATAATCTTCATATTTTTTTGATGCTCTGACAAACATTTCCAAAAAATTTATGACTTATACTTATGTGAACTTATGCTAAGTACAACTAAAGCCACAAAATCTATGGTAAGCTTGAGTGATATGTTTTGCTGACTATTATAAATATAATGCAGTACTTCATATAGTTATTTCAAGCTATGTTCTAACATTTAAGTAGGAGTTGAAAATGTTGACTTGCATATGTGTACCGAATGTTACTAACCTTTCAGGTAAACAAGGAGCAGTGTGAAGAGTGGTGCAACTGCATTAAAGAAGGAGCGTTAGAAGACCAACCATGGCGGGAGAATCCAACATGGTTCTGATGGATATGCCACACTTTGAAGGAGTTGTTGTTCCAGAGAATATAGGGAATCAGTCTTGCTATATTTCTTTAGAACTATTACTCTATTGTCAATAGTAATTATATTATGTCGTGGTTGTTTTATCTCCCCCATATTTGGCAAGGTTTAATGAGACTTTTCTGTTATATTTTCAATAAGCGTCAATCCTTGATATAAAGGGATTTTGATTGATTTAGTAGTTAATGAGAAAATATAGAATTATGTATTTAGTATAGTGGAAGTTTCTCTATTTTGTTCTTCATGAGTTATTCAGTTGTTATATAACCAGTTAAGAAGGATTTAATGGAAGAGTAATTTTGGATTATTTCTTGTGTTGAGTAGTTAGCAGAAGCCAACCAAGGGGGCCCACTTGGAAGGTGGATTAGATTAAGTTATAATATATTTACTTCCTGTAATTTTCCTATTTTCAAATAGAGTTACTATTTTACTCTTGCAACATTGTCACTGTGGTTGTTCCTGCAACATTTGCAGAGATGGGTATAGTGAATGTTTTGAGTTGTTAGACAGGCTTAAATTCATTTCATAAGTTTTCTACAGTAATTCCATTCAATAGTCAAGTGTGTTTACTTTCCTGCAGCAATAGCATAGATTCCTTTTATGCATTTTATCTTCCTGTAGCATAGGTGTTATGACTCCTAAAGGAACTTAGTGCACAAACTATGTTGTCCCATTTCAAGTCTACATCCCTAGGTTGACAATCTAAATGCATTTCATGATGGGAATAGGTAATCCATAGCATAGATATAATACCCTTAAGAGAGAGAATGGCATGATTATCTTTACCTATTGTGAGACTGTTCATTTTTGGCATCATTTTCAGGGATGGTGTCAAACTAGGAACCTTAATGAGCCATTTATTTTTTAGAATTAGTTTCATGTTTTTAGTCAATACCAAGAAGTTGTGAGCTTTCTTCACAAGTCATCAACTTACTTGCATACATTGAAGAAGGCGAGATGTTCATGGCAGATTCCTTCCAAAAGAACCTGTTAAATTGAAAGAAGAGTTTGAAGAACTTGAGTTAACATTTCTTAATACCAGTCCTAAGTTTGTTGCATCATCTTCAACAGAAGAAGACACCCAAGAAATATTTGACCTCCATCCTTTTGTAGAAATATTAGCCAGTTTCAATAATAATCCTACTCTAGGACCACCTGTTGTCCAAAATCCTCCAGTCAACAATAATTTCCACCCACAGTTTCAATATCCAACACCTCCAATAATGGAAGCTCCTACATTTCCATTTCTAATTCCAAGTTTTATCAACAATCCTAACCTCAAGAACATACCTAGTTCAGTACTTCCAAAGTTCTATGAACTTATTACGGAGGATCCTGACACCTTTTTGTTTGAATTTGACATACTGTGTTGAATTTTTGACTATAATACTGACAGTCATAAGCTTAAGTTGTTCCTAGAAACACTGAAGGAGTCAGCTCTCAGATGGTTCATGGGCTTAGGAGAAAATGCAATAGCTAATTGGGATGGAATGAGAGATTTGTTTCTAAGAAAGTATAAAGAATACTGCAAGGGAAGTGATTCAAAAGTAGATGAAATCTTCTGTATGTCACAAAGGGAAGATGAGACATTAGAGGACTACATATCACACTCCTTATTTAATTTACAAAAGAACCTGCAACATGCATTGCCGGAGGATTCACAGAAGTTGATTTTTCTAAGAGGAGTGAATGAAAATTGTCTGGAAGCTCTGGACCTCATGGCTAGAGGTGATATATCTCAGTCTTCCTAGGATGACCTTCAGAAGATTTGTATGAACTATTCTAGAGAAACAGTCAAGAAAGGAAGGGGATTTTGCTCAACAGTGGCTAAAGGAAGTGGCTCTGGTATTTCAAAGATGGAGATTTCAAACCTATTGTCAGACTTCAAGAAAGACATCATAAATGATGTCACTACACACCTAGACATGATGACTACCAAGAAGAAACATGCAGACGTAGAGACGCAGCTGGCTAAATAATGTCCTCATTGCCCCAAACAAAAGAAGGATTGTTAGTGAAAATTGGTCGCAAACCTAGAGAATCAAAATCTTCCAACTAAATACTTGAAGATAGAAGGAGAGGATGAGCAAGTATTCTTTGTTGCTCAACATCGGCCATGGGCCACGAGACAAGGTATGCCTTAAGACCCATTACAAATTTCAAGTCCTTATAATATTCAGTGGAAAAATCAAAATGTCCAAAGTCCTCCATAGTATAATCAACCCACTTGGAATAATGCTTGGCCAAATAATCAACAGAATCAATGGTATCCTCCACAACAACCCCAATGGTCACAATTTCCAAACCAATGGCAAAAACCACAAGGGAATTGGCATCCCACTAACTAGTGGAGAGGACCTTAGCAATGGCCTAATCCAAATCCTAGATATCCACCTCTACCACTTCCAACAAATATACTTGCAATAATGCCACGACCTCCAAATGTAGGTCCTCAAAGCAGACGTAATTTCCTGGTCAACCTCAACTGAATCCCAACAGTCAACAACCAAAACAACAAATGCATGCTACGGATGCTCAGCAGTACCCTGCCTATGCACTTGATATAGCTAATATACACCTAAGATTGGGTACTACCTTGCCGACACCTGAACCACCCCTTATCACTAAAGTGCCAAACCTTCCTACAACATTAGTTCTAATTCCAGACAATGATTTGCCAAATATTGTTGCATCAAAAAATGTTCCCAACTTAGCTAATGCTCATACATCAATTAAACCACCTTTTCCTTAGAGGCTCACCATGGACAAGGCCATACCAAAAGAAGATGAACCATTTGATATCATTGATCAGCTTAAAAACATGCATGTCCAGATTTCCTTGTTTCAAGCAATAAAAGATGTTACAGTTTATGGAAAAGAAATAAAAGAAGCTTGTCTTAAAAAGCCTGGAAGAAAGAAAAAGGGTCCTACAACAGTTCATGTTATAGGACAATTGGCTGATATCATGCTATGAAAATTGGTAATACCAAAATATTCATATCCAGGGAGTCCAGTTATGAATATCATCATTAATGGCCAATCTGTCAAAAATGCATTAATAGACTTAGGTGCTACCATTAATGTAATGACTAAGGATACTATGAATAAATTGAGCATTGAAGGGTTGAGAGATACTCCAAAAATATTGAAATTAGCAGATAACTCTACTGTTACCCCTGATGGAATGATAGAAGACATAATAGTTGCCTTAGATTATTGGGAGTACCCTGTTGATTTCATGATCCTCTCACCAAAGGTCAATCTTGTTGGTTATCCTATCATCCTAGGATGTCCATGGTTAGCAACAACTACTAAAAACATAAGTTTTAGACTAGGAAACATGACAATTTTAGATGGGCAAGCCACTAAGAAACTAGCATTGTATCCTCCAGCTCAACCGCAGCCAGATTTGAGTATACCTATATGGCCAGACTTAGGAGACGGGGAAGAAGAACTAAATTCTGTGGTTCAGCTCATGATGTTACATAGGCAATCCTTTTTAAAGTTGTAAGAGGAAGATGAAGTCATTCGGAGCATTCTTAATAATGACTATGTTGTAATCAAAGATGTATCTGAGAGCTCTATGTTAGAGTTAAGTACATATGAAGATAATTTTGAGAAATGTGTATTACCTTCAAAACCCAATATTATCCACCAGTTGCTACCTAGTGAAGTAAACACAATTCCTATCCCTAAAGTATCCATGCTCGACCTTACAACTACTATTGATATTTCTAAGGGTCATAATCTCCATGTCAATAATAAGTTTCCTTCACAACAAATGGAGCAACTAACCAAACTACTACAAACACATGAGAAATCCTTTGCATGGGACTATGGGGACATGAAGGGATTAAGCCCTACACTATGTACTCATAGGATATATATCAATGAAGGAAGCCTACCCCTTCGTCAACCTCAAAGAAGGATTAACCCATCATTAAGGGAGATAGTCAAAACTGAATTGTAAAAGCTATTAGATGTTGGCTTTATATATCCTATATCTGATAGTAAATGGGCATCACCTCTAGTTATAGTGCCCAAAAAGGGGGGTAAATGGAGAATATGTGTGGATTACAGGGAGTTAAACAAAGCTACCAAGAAAGATCACTTCCCATTACCATTCATTGACCAAGTACTTGATACTTTGGCCGGTAAGAAGTATTTTTCCTTTCTTGATGGATATAGTGGATACAATTGGATAACTATTGCTCTAGAGGATCAAGAGAAGACAACATTCACATGTCCATGGGGGGCATATGCATATTCAGTTCTACCTTTTTAGTTGTGTAATGCTCTAGCAATGTTTCAAAGAGCTGTAATTAGTATTTTTCCTGACATATCACATGACTGTATGGAGATATATATGGATGACTTTACAACATTTGGAGTGACATTTGAAGAGGCTTTGAATAATTTTGAAAAGGTACTAATCCAGTATAAGGAGCATAATATATCCCTTAATAGTGAGAAATGCTTTATGATGATGCAGGAAGGAGTGGTACTTGGGCATTTCATCTCAGCAACAGGAATTCAAGTGGACCCAGCTAAAGTTGAGGTAATACTTACACTACCTACTCCTAGTAAAAAAAAGATGTAAGATATTTTCTAGGACATGCTAGATACTATAGATGCTTTATTCAAAATTTCAGTCAAATTGCTAGTCCTCTGTACACATTGCTTACCAAAGAAGTTGAATTTATCTATACATAAGTATGTGATGAGTCCTTCCTGGAGCTAAAGAAACTCCTAACAACTACACCAGTCCAAAAGGACCAGATTGGTCTATTCCATTCTACATCCATACATATGCATCAGATTATGCCATAGGTGTTATGCTAGGAAAAAGCCTACTAACCTTGAGAATGCCATTTACTATATCAGTAAAAGCCTCCATAGCCTTGAATTGAACTACACAGTTACTGAAAAGGAACTCCTAGCTGTAGTTTATGCATTGAAAAAATTCTGACACTATGTCACAGGCTATCCCATTTTTGTTCACACTGATCACTCAGCAATAAAATATCTGATGAAAAAACCTTCTCTAATAGTAAGATTGGCAAGATGGATCTTACTATTGCAGGTATTTGATATAACAATTATTGATAAGCCAGGGAAGGCCAATGTAGTTGCTGACTACTTGTCTAGACTATAAAATGCTGATGAAGACACTACTCAGTTTGAAGATACATTTCCAGATGAAAACCTGTTCCATATAGCAATCAAAAACCCATGGTATGCAGACATAGCCAATTATCTTGTAGCAAATAAGATGCCCCCACATTTTTCTCAAAAAGACAAGAAAAAGCTTCTAGAGAAAAGCTTTCAATTTTCATGGATAGATAACAATCTATTTTACACTGGTCCAGATCAGATTATGAGAATGTGTGTGAGAGAAGATGAAGTATATGATATACCATGCTTGTCACGATGAGCCTTGTGGAGGTCACTTTGTAGCCAAGCAGACCACCCTGAAAATCTGAACAACAGGATATTATTGGCCTCAATTACACAAAGATGCAACTAGTTATACAAAAAAATGTGATAAATGTTAGAGGATGGGTCATCCAACAAAATTAGATGAGTTGCCACTTAATCCACAAGTAGTAATGACACCCTTTGATAAGTAGGGTATGGACTTCATCGGACCAATTGATCCTCCATCAAATGGAAAATCCTACATCTTGGTTTGTACAGATTATCTGACAAAATGGGTCGAAGTGAAAGCTATGCAGAATGCAAGGGATCAAAAAGTAGCAAAATTCTTGTATGAGAAAATTTTTACTAGGTATGGATTCCCTAGAGAGCTTGTAATGGACCAAGGAGCATAGTTCACATCAAACCTGATCACTAAGCTAATGAAGGAGTATAGCATAAGGCATCGAAAGTCTAGTCCTTATCACCTGCAAGCAAACAGATAGACAAAGGTGAGAAACAAAGAAATAAAGGCCATTTATTAACAAAGACAATACAATTGCATCAGAAGGATTGGAGTAGTTGATTAACAGACGTAGTCTGGGCTTACCGTACCACATGGAAGACCACAATAGGGTTCACACCATTTGAATTGGTGTATGGAAAAGTAGCAATGTTGCCCATAGAATTTGAACACAAAACATTGTGCACAACACTTGAGCTAAACATCAATCTTCCTGCAACACAAATAGAATGTCTCCTCCATCTCAACTCATTGGATGAAATGTGCAAGTCAACATTGGAGAGAACAAAGCTAATCCAGAATCAAAGGAAAAGATGGCATGATTCACATATCAAGAACAAGCAATTTCAAGTAGGAGATTAGGCTTTATTATATGATTCCAAATTCAAGGAGAACCTAGGAAAGCTACAAACCAGATGGCTAGGACCCTATGAAATTCAATGTCTTTGATAATGGAGCAGTTCAACTGACCAAACTTGATCCAGTATAATTTAAGCTCCTTGTCAATGGACACCGCTTGCGCTTGTATCACAAGCCTCAAACCAAAGAAGAATTCTTGAAACAGTTCAACATGCACAGTTTAACAACCCCTCAGGAAGTAGTTCCTACAACAGAAGGTGAAAGCCTTCCTCTTGCAGCATCACCATGACATACATTCACCAGCGCTCATATTAAAACTTCATTTAATGAGGTATACTTCTTCATTCACTTTTCTCTTTTCTTCTCACCAACTCATCTCATTCCTATTTCTACCACCCACTCAAAAACCATGTCACCCATAATTTCTATTTTTAAATACTTTTAATAAACTGCCACATCAGTAATCTTTTGCGGCCGCCGGAATTGATACTCTCATTAGCTCACATTCACGTACGATAACTAATTGCCAGTACAACTTTCTAACTCCTTACTTACTTTTAGCGCACTGGTTAAATTAATTATATCTAGTATTGCATTAATTATATAATATATAACTTAAGCCAGTTTCCCAACCTCATGCTCAATTTATCAAGTGAGGACACTTTTTAAACTTTCGTAGGGGGCAAGGGAAATGTACTAACTTCCAAGTGTCATTCCTAAACTACCCTAGTCACATCCTTGTCACATCAGTGTTGTACTTAGGTTGCATTCCATTAATTCTTTTAATCCTACACACATTTGTCATACTTCCAAATTCTGATTTCCTGAACTTGACATGATTTTAAAAGGACCATAATTAAATTGAGAGGCAACTTGCACTTAAGGTTGTGATGTCCTCTAAAATCAATGACATTATTATTGATCATGTTAAGCACAACGAAGGTAATGTAAGCAAAAATATCAGCATTTTCAATAATAGCAATTGGGATTTCAAGAAGGTATTTGCAGAGTGTAGGGAGACTAAGGATTAGTAGAAAATTGAAGATTGGGCATTGCTAAGATGGGTGGACAATTACAGAGACATGAACCAGTTGTCCATGGTATTTTGCTAGCATATGTTGAAGCAATTTGTAGATTCAATGCATGTGGTTGGCTTGGCTATTTTCTTCAGTTGACAGAGTTTAATGAGGAGGTTGCAGCAGAATTCATGAGCACTTTTGAAGAGGGACAAGCAACTGTGTGGGGTTTGACAGTTGTTGCTACTGAAGAGAGAATTGTAGAAGTTATAGGGTTACCGGTTGTTGGAGAACATTATCCAAATGAGCATGACGCCAGGTCATCTCAAGCTCAATTCTCCAAGCCAAGTGATCCTCCGCTTGAAATTACTAAGAAGGGGTGCATGAGATTGTCTCTTCCACAACCGTTTCTAGAACTAGCTACACACATTATCAGGTATTTAACTTGTGAAGGAAGATTTTCGAACCTACATGCCCATCATTTCAAATTGCTTAGTTGTATCAGACATAATCTACAAGTCAATATTCCCAATTTTCTTTATAATATTTTAAGAATTAGCGCCAAGGAAATGCAAAAGGGAAATGCAAATTCCATAAGCCACCATGCCCTAATCAAGTTGTTGGTTGAAAAATATCTTAGGGATGTTTCTCCCATGTCATGGGCATAATTTGTCCAATCTAAAACTTTGCAAACCCAAGTAAATCATGTGGCCCAACCTCTAGAAGATGCAGTAGAATCTTTTAGCCCTACTGAAGAAGCAGCTATGAAAGAAAAAGAATTGGAATTACCCCCAGAAAACCAATCTCCTAAACCTACTCTAGAGAGTAATATACCCACTTCTTCCTCAAGAAAAGGAAAATAGAAAGTTAGAAAAGAAATCCCTAACTTAGAAGGTGAATTTTCAAACCCTACAATTTAAATAAATAAAAGAAAATGGTCAATTCCTGCAGTAACTATTCCTGCGGCATCTATTCCTACAACACATAAGCCAAAAAGGTCTCGCCAACCTAAAATTGCAGTGGTTGAAGAGGCAATTGTGCGTAGAAGCCCTCACATGCAAGGACAAGTGTCTCCACCTTCCCTTCAAAACTCAACCGTTCCAGCACCAAAACCTGCTACAAAGCCCTATGTTGAATATATTCCCGATGACTCCCCTATGCAAGCAGAACCCAAACATATGGAGGAATCTCCTAATGAGAAAGAACCTAGCAGTAGCATGCCACATAATGATCAAGGAATGCCTGAGTCAAGCCCCAATGTAATGCAAGAGAGCATTCATGTGAATGTTCAATCCACTCCTCCTCAACATCCTGTATATTCCAATGTATCCATTATACCCTACCAATCAGCATGGTTCACTGACTACTTTCAGTAGGCTACTAAAGAGAAGAAAGAGAAAGCTTAGATGCAAGAGTTCCCTTCATCAACAATTCAGTCTGTCCTCTTTCATCTATACAACCATTTTATCTTTCAGAAGACATGGTGGAAGCAGGAAAGAAATCAAATGCAAAGGGAGATGTTTGATAAGGATGAGGAAATTGAAGCTCTCAAGGAGTAGCTAAAGAAACAAAAACAACAAATGGACAAGGCCCTAAAACTAGTTGACCAGGTCATAGCTTGTAGACCACCAACTAGGGTATATGCTATTTGCTTAAAGGAGAAATTTTTGTTGTTCTAGCTTATGATGACAATCAAGGATATTGATTATGAATTCAAGTCAGCCCAAGAATTATATGGTTTGTATCAGACTCTTCCATCATGGCAACAAAATCTGTTATGTGAGCTCTATTTGCTATATTTTACTATCCCACATGAAAGAGAGTGGAATCCTCTGCTCTATATAGGGGATATTCACTTAAGGGCCTTGATGTCATGGATGCATAATGAGACAAACTATGATAGACAACTGAACACATACAGGGATCTAGAGATATATGAGCCTTTGGCATTAAGGGCTGAGTCACATAAGCCTGCTATTCTTTTTAGTGATCAGATCAATTTGACTTATGGGAGACCAAAGCCTAAAATCAGGGAGAAAGTATTTGCATTAAGGGATAAAGTTTACAGAGATTATCAGACATTGCCCAATTTTACAACCCAAAGAGCTCTTTCAGGTGTCAGAAGTAGGTGGAACAGATTGCCAGAAGCTTTCAGGAAAGCAGAACCACATAGCCCAATTAATAATGAAGGAGTTGTCCACAGAGTGACTAAATACATGCAGTTGGGATGACAACCGAGAAGGGAATTATGGATGCCCCTATCCTTCCAGCCACCTACACTCTTTTGGCCCCTATATGACATCAATACTACTAGATTGGATCAGTTGGTTGAGGAGCATCAAGGAAATCACTTGGAATGCACAAGGGGGTTTTACTACACTTTCAGAAGTGGAAAGAAGGGAAAGATGACCATCGGTGATTTTAGGACCATAGCCAGGAAATACAATGCTTGAGGACAAGCATTCTGTTAGTAGGGGGCAGATGATGAGTCCAATTATTGCTTCAATTTTGTTATAATCTTCATATTTTATTGATGCTCTAACAAACATTTATGACTTATACTTATGTGAACTTATGCTAAGTACAACTAAAGCCACAAAATCTATTGGTAGCTTGAGTGATATGTTTTGCTGACTATTATAAATATAATGTAGTACTTCATATAGTTATTTCAAGCTGTATTCTAACATTTAAGTAGGAGTTGAAAATGTTGACTTGCATATGTGTACCGAATGTTACTAACCTTTCAAGTAAACAAGGAGCAATGTGAAGAGTGGCACAACTGCATTAAAGAAGGAGCGTTAGAAGACCAACCATGGTGGGAAAATCCAGCACAGTTCTGATGGATATACCACACTTTGAAGGAGTTATTGTTCCAGAGAATATAGGGAATTAGTCTTGCTATATTTCTTCAGAACTGTTATTCTGTTGTCAACAGTAATTGTATTATGTCATGGTTGTTTTATCTCCTCCATATTTGGCAAGGTTTAATGAGACTTTTTGTTATGTTTTCAATAAGCATCAATCCTTGATACAAAGGGATTTTGACTGATTTAGTAGGTAATGAGAAAAGATAGAATGAGTTATTCAGTTGTTATGTAACCAGTTAAGAAGGATTTAATGGAAGAGTGATTTTGGATTATTTCTTATGTTGAGTAGTTAGCAGAAGCCAACCAAGGGGGCCCACTTGGAAGGTGGATTAGATTAAGTTAGAATAGATTTACTTCCTGTACTTTTCCTATTTTCAAATAGAGTTACTATTTTACTCTTGCAGCATTGCCACTGTGGTTGTTCCTGCATCATTTGTAGAGATAGGTATAGTGAATGTTTTGAGTTGTTAGACAAGCTTAGATTCATTTCATAAGTTTTCTATAGTAATTCCATTCAATATTCAAGTGTGTTTAATTTCCTGTAGCAATAGCATAGATTCCTTTCATGCATTTTATCTTCTTGCAGCATAGGTGTTATGACTCCTAAAGGAACTTAGCGCACAAATTGTGTTGTCCCATTTCAAGTCAATGTCCCTGGGTTGACAATCTATATGCATTTCATGATGGGAATAGTTAATCCATAGCATAGATATATTAACCTTAAGAGAGACAATGGCATGATTATCTTTACCTATTGTGAGACTGTTCAGTGTGAAAATTTCACACATTGGTGATAGGTTGATGGGACAACCTGCATGGCATGGATCCATGCTCTATCTAGTAAGATGTTGTATAATAAAGGTAGATCTAGAACTTGATAAATGACATCTCTCTCAATGTGTCCTACCCCAATGGGTAATACCACTAATCCTTTTGATGATCTTTCTTCTTTGTCATATGCTTTAATTATTATTTTTCTCTGTGTATCTATAGCATATTCTAAGAAACCTAATGCTTTGACCAGATTGAATGTACATGTGTTCAAACCCACACCTCCATTTATCAAGACACACTTAACTCAGTGTTTATGGATCAAGACTTCTATATGCAAGGGTTGATTATGCGAATGATTCAAGGATTTGTCATCTTCTTCAAATAAAGATAGTGCGGGGAAGTCCAAATGACCAACCATAGCTTGTAATCGATCTACATCTAGGTCTTTTGGAACATTTTCTATAATTAGGGCTTGTTCAAGGATCTCTCTGTGCGTAGGAGATATCTTTATTAATTTAAAAATGGAGATTTGAGTAGATGTACATTGTAATTGTTCCACCAAGTTGTACTTAGATGATGAAGGTGCCAATTGTTTTGATGTAGAAGGTTTTGATATTGAAATGACTAGTTGTGTATTAGATATTGTACAAGTTAAAAAAATTATTCTTAAGTTGCAAAGTATTTAGTAAAAAATAAACCCCAGTTTGGAGAAATTATACGTTCTACTAGGACATTCACGGAATGAGCAGAAGATCTCTTAAAAGAAGCTATTCAAGAAAATATCCAACTTTTTCTTATGCTCAGAACAAGATAAAAGAGCTTAATAATCAATTTGCAACATTTACAAAGCATAATGAATTATTACATCCAATAGGATTTGAACCTATACCTAAGGTTTAGAAGGCCTCTGTCCTATCTATTAGATGATGAACACTTTATTTTCATTATTCCTTGAAATACTTTATCGATCAGGTATAAAAAAGTATGATTTTTTCTCCATCCACAATGAGATTCAGGAATGAAAGAGAAAGAAAAGATAGGTAACATGGACATGAAAAAACATTTTCAATAAGGAATATGAATGAGCAAGTAGCGGGAATCGAACCTGCATCATTAGCTTGGAAGGCTAGGGGTTATAGTTGACGTTGATTAACGCCTCTAATTTAGAACCGAACATGAAAATTTCATTTCATTTAGATTCTCCATGAGAGAGAGATACAAAGGGAGGTCTAATGAAAAATTATTATTCGCATAATACATAAATATTTTTGCTCTGCTCCATAACATCTATCTTAGTTTATTTGTAGTTCTTTTCTCTTAACTTCAGGTGAACAACCTTAAATAGAAAATACCTATTCACTTGATAGATGATCCCTATAGAAAGATAAAATTGAATAATATTTGACTTAAAAATCTTTCTAATTACTTCGTTCCCTATTTCTAATGATTGTGATCCTAGAGGAAATCAAATTTCATTGATCTCAAACAAAATCACAATGACTAAAGTAAACCAAAGTCACTGTTAGCTAGCTATTTGACTCCAACTTTTTCTATCTTGGTAGTTGAACATTTAGTTATGATGAAAAAGAATCTTTTGATAGGGTAAAAGAACAATAAGTTGTCACCCTTTTACAAGGGAAAAGGCTAACAAAATCAAAGTTGTTCAACTTCAATAGCATAAAAATGACATTTATGTTTGGAATTTGAAGATGATGTAAACTAATTAAATGTGATAAAATGGATGAAGTTTATGATTATTTTTTTTAATAATTTTTTTGAATAAGAATTGATATATTTTTTAATTTTTTAAAGACAATTTTTCAGTTGCTAAAAAATGCTGAAAAATAGGGGTCTAGTTCCCACCAAAAGATTATATGTAAATAAACTTTTTTTCCCCATGTAATCTCAAAATATGTCATAGATGACATATATATCTAGTGCATGAAGAAATAAAAATTGGTTTGTGACCTATATTTTCTCTTTTCTAACAATTCAAATTCCAACTCACTGAAATCGACGGTTTTCATCTTGCAACATAGTTTTCATAACAAATCTATCCCAATCAAAAAAATAAATATATATTCTTGAAGAGGACTCTCTCCTCTAGTGCACCATATGTTTTTCAAATTTATTTAATATGATTTACTATTTTTTTCTTTCTTTGAATCAACATCTCCTTGACTGTTAAAATACCTACTTGCAATATTTTTTAATTACAATAAACTATGTCTAATTAAGACACTATAAAATCTATATGAGGATATTCTTGAATTTGATCTCTACAAAAGGGTATTTTTTTATTTTTTAAAAAATATCATTAAAAATATTAGGATTTATTGAAACACCACTTTCTGATATAATTTTATTTTTATGGTAATTGGACCCAAAGTGGTATAAAACATGCATTTAATAGGTATTTCCAATTTGAAAAGTTAAAGCACTTATCTAACTTAGCTAGAGTGAATCTAGCTAGACCATATGTTTGACCAAAATTAATTTTTAGCTAGAAATACTAAAATTCAGATGTGTTGATAAGTTAGCCTAAAAGGTGAGACCTGATTGTGCTTTTACCCGATATCCATGGATCTTTGATTGATCCGATTAGATAGATCGGTTTAATCCTTGAAAACATTCTACATTCTATTTCGCCATCTTGGATGGATTGGAAAATATGGTCATTTTATCATTCCAAATTCAAATTATGAGAATGTGCACAATTCCTTTCCTAAATCAGGCTATTCATAGGAGAGGTTTAGAACCTATATATAAATATAGTTTTTTTCAAAATATCGACAAGAGTTGAAAGATCCTTCAACTTTGTTGAATATAATGATAGAATGAATTACACTTTTACCACTAAACTATACATGCCACAGTTTCATTGTATCATACATATCAATTTTTTGTCTAATAGGGAAAAGAAAAAAGTAATTATTTAGTAAATCGAGAACTTTTTAGATTCTAATAAGACAAGTTCCTATCATCATATTTTCCTATTCCTGAAAATCCAATAGTAGATGGTTTCTTTTCACTTTGTCCCTTCCCTTATTGTCTTATTTTTATCTTGCAAGAATAATCCTTAATCCATATTATAATACCCTATTATTAATAGTATGATTTTATTTAGTAACTATTATCATTATCATTATATATAGTTGTTATGATTATTAAACACATTCCTTAGAGTGGTTCAACTAATTTTGAATTATTCTTTCTCTATGGCAGATATAGAAAATGAAAAATTATGATAATTTTCATAAAATAAAAATGATCCACTCTTAGTCTTTGAAATCTCTTTTTTACCCTTCTAATATGATGTATCCATTTTCAATCTAGAACATCTCATCCAGATTAGAACCTGAAATAATTGGAATTATTCAAAAAAATAAATAGAAGTGGTTATCTATTATCTTATATAACTGTATATAATATAAAAAGGGAAATAAAGAAATGATATCACAAGGTCAAATTTTGATAGCCCTTTTTATTTCTTTTACTTTTATAACAATTATTTTAGCTTTCAGATTAGGTAGAGCACTATATTCTTCATAATTTGGTCAATTATTCCTTATCTAGGAAAGATAATGGCCTGGCCAGATACTGATCGGGTTAGAGAAAGCAAAAAATTATTTGGAATAGAATAAAGAAATAGAATTTGATTCTCACAAATGTTGGTCTTTATTTAGTGAAATGTTGTATTCATTTTAGATCTGCCATCTAGGAGAGATGGCTGAGCGGACTCAAGCGGTGGATTGCTAATCCATTGTAAAAACTATTTGTATCAAGGGTTCGAATCCCTCTCTCTCCATTTAGTCACTTGAGATGACTCCTCAAAACCTATAGAAATAGGCCCTTTTACAAAATCTACTTTCTAATTTTTTCATCACTATTCTTTACACCTAGGATTTCATCCTGGATTGTTTGATAGGAATCCAAAGATAAAGAGAGAAATAAAAAATATCACTACTATGTAAACGAACAAATTAAGAGTAAGCATTATGTAATCTTTGAGATTCTTATTAGAAAATGGAATAGATCATCAATTTTTGTATCATATATTGGCATTGGTCGAGCAAAGAAAAAAAGCAGATTCAAAATTGAATCTATTATGTTTCTCTTTTCTTCTTTGCTCGGAATTGAATAGGATAAATAGGAATTTGATTACTAATTAAACTATCCTAAACTTTTTTAAGAAGAAAATTTGGAATAAATAGAAAAATTATCATCCTTAGTCATTCTTTAGAATAAATATCAAAGATATGTCCTCTATTAAATAAAAATCACATATTCTAATCACCCAAACTGCAACTGTGATGCAGTTGATATTGACTAAAGGTATTTTTATCTATTGAGAATAGATGTATCACAAAATAAACATCGGAACAAGGAAAAAGATTTTTACATCAATTTGGTTAATGAAAATGATCCAGTTTGAATGTAACTATTCTAACTAATAAAATGAGAGAAAAAAAGATATACTTTTTCTGTATCAAGTGAATATAAACAAAAATCAATAAAAACTTTTTGTAGGATTATCATTATAAAAAACTTACGATAGCTTGCCAAGCAAAAGCTAATAAAAAAAGATCAAAGAGATAATTGGCATTATATTAACAATTGGATCAAAAATCATATAAGCTTCAAGCAATTTGGTAAAAAAAGGATTAATCAAATGAAAAGCGGCATCGTCTAGACAAATATGGAAGTTAAGGATAATTGGCAATTTGATTCTCCGATGAATAAAAATGATGTAAAGATCCAAAAGTATTTGGTCAATCATTCAATTTTTTCAGCAAGATTAGACTTTTAGTTTTCAAGTTGGAAAGGATCATTTCTTCTATATAATATTTTACCTGTTCTGATAGAGAATGACCAATGAATGTATATTCTTATTTATTTTTAGGTTCCCCTATAGTTAGATGCATGGTTAACTCAAGAATCTATGCCCCTCTGGTTTTTCTATGCATAATTGCATAACACTAGATAATAATGAATTCAAATGAAACATTGCATCAATTTATATGAATTGATTAAAATAAAATAATAATGGGGCATGGCCAAGTGGTAAGGCAATAGGTTTTTGTCTAGTTACTTTGAAGGTTTGAATCCTTTCATCCCACGTGGAACATTATTATTGGAAAAAAATAAGACTATACTGATAGAACGAAAATATGATTTCAATAAGATCTAAATAGAGAAAGGGATATTTTTGTGGTGTAGGATGGGAATACAAATCAAATTAAGATAGAGATAAAGTGAAATTAGCCTATTGGATGTATGTTGGCCCTACTCATATTGGAACCCTATGAGTAGCTAGATCTTTAAAAAAATGTGCATGCCATTATGCATGCTCCTCTAGGAGATGATTATTTTAATGTAATGTGTTCTATGTTAGAACACGAAAGAGATTTTATTGCCGCAACTGCTAGCATAGTAGATAGTCATGTACTAGCACGTGGATCTCAAGAAAGAGTTGTGGATAAGATTCTCCGAAAAGATCAGGAGGAACATCTTGATCTTATCATATTGACACCTAAATGTACCACTAGTATTTTGCAAGAAGATTTACAAAACTTTGTGAATAGAGCATCCATAATTTCTCATTCTAACGTAATTTTTTCTCCTTATTGTTCAACACTATATTTTGATTCCGCTCTCCTAAAAGGGACATTGGCTTTCACAATTCCTTCATCTACTAGAACAACTGGAAATATTTTGAAAAAGGTAGGCATACAACGTACAAAAAGCTCATGTCCCTTTTTATCTTTAAAAATAGGGTGTCATAGCCAACCAACAACAATTCCATCTCCATTGTCCATTGCACCCACCCTGAATAACCCTTCTTTAGCTGGATTATTCCCAATGTAATCATAAAAATAAAGTTTTTCAAGAATTTTTTACCAAGCTTCTAATAGACTTAGATTTTCAGCCAGACTGACATGAACCTATCAATCTATTTCTTGTTGGAAGTGTCCTTGATCCCACTGGTAATGAGTAGGACCAAATAATTTGATCGGAGTGGTTGTGAAACCATACCACATTGTTCCAGCCATAATGAAAGCTACAAAAAATATAGCAGCAATACTACTAGAGAGGATAGTTTCAATATTTCCCATATGTAATCCTTTGTATAAACGTTGGGGAGGATGAACACTGAGATGAAATAGATGTGCTAATATACCCAATATACCTATTGGAATATGATGAGAAGCTATTCCTCCCGAAACCAAAGGATCAAAACCTTCAGCTCCCCATGCCGGATTTATAGGTTATATTTTCCTAGTTAGTCCATAAGGATCAGACACCCATATTCCAGGGTCATACAAACCTGTTACATGAAATGCTCTAAATCTGAAAGAAGCTGCTCCTGAGAGGAATAAATGAATTCCAAAAATCTTATGCAAATCTAAAGAAGTTTTTCTTGTAGGGGAATCACATAATACATCTAGATCCCAATATACCCAATGCCAGATAGCTGCTAAAAAGTATAAGCCAGAAAACACAATATGTGCCCTGACCACACCTTCATAAATCCAAATACCTAGATTAGATATAGTTTATCCAGTTATAATCCATCCACCCCATGAATCCTTTATTCCTAAATGAGTCATAAAAGTTATAAAAAGCATACCTTGTCTCCACATTGGATCAAGAATATGATTGGATGGATCGAAAATTGTAAATTCGTAAAGAGCCATCAAACTGGCCCATCCAGAAACTAAAGTTGTATGGATCATATGCACAACAATTAATCGGCCAAGATCATTCAACACGACGATATGGACATGATACCAAGGCAAACCCATGAAAATACCCCTTTATCAGAAAAAGTAAATGCTATGTAACTTTCTCACATTAGAGACAGATTATGGTATGGAATTAAACCTTTGTCTCAAAGGTGAACATCTATCTATTAATAGAACAGTTTCAAAAGATAGAATTGAGAAGCGAATCTATTTTATTATTTATATTCACCAATATACAATGTAGAATCGGTCCCATTTTTTTTTGTATCAAACAAAGTAAAGTAATAAATTAATTTACAAAACTAGGTATTTTACGAAGAAAGGCATGCCCTCTTATTTGGTCCTATCACTCGTTTGATCTTATAGTCTATCTATCTTTGTAATAGAAAAAAAATACTTAATATACTTTTGATATGATAATCAACAACTTCCCCTCTCTCTTATTGCCTTTGGTGGGCTTGTTTTTTCCAGCAGTTACAATGCTTTTTGTATATTTTTATATTCAAAATGATGAAATTTTATGAATGAATCTAATGTTCATATATCAATATATCATAATATATAATATGTATTTTTCTAATATAATATAAAACCTTTTAAATAGATCTAAATAGATATTTATCTTTATTTAGATCTATTCATAATATGATAAATAACAAAAAAAAAATGTATATGGTATCATATGTATGAGACATATTAGACTAGTGTGTGAATTTCTTACTTCTACTTCAAAATATGCTTATATATACATTTGAATAGCGAAATTAATTATTTTGATTTGACTAATACAATCAACTATTATTTTTATAGTCAATAAGTTAAGGGCAAAAAAATTTCCATGCCAAAAAAAGAACAGACAAAAAAATAGCACAAAAAAAGAAGAATTATAAAATCATTTTGTAAAATGCTTATATGTACATATGGCTAGTTTACTAATATAGCAAATTTATGAGAATGACTTTTGGGTGGGAGTCAAAATTTGTTCAATCCCTCAAATTAAATAGGACGTAATTTGTTATGAATTGTCGATCCAAATGGCTCTGGATAGAACCCATAGAAGGGTCTCGATAAATAAGCAACTTTTTGTTTTGCTTGTCTCCTCTTTTTGGGTTCACTAGGATTTTTTGTGGTCAGAATTTCCAATTACCTTGGTAGGAACCTGAAGATTGCTACTGGATATTGCTTTTTGTCTAAGATCAATGAAATTTGGCTATGGCACCAAAGGATGTGTCACATTAATTTTGATAATTTGGTGGGATAAGTTCAACTCAAGCTGTTAGAGATCTGTCAAAGCTTACAAAGCCTATTAATAATGTTTACAAAGAATGTCAAGTTGGAAAATAAATAAGAAGGAATTTTAAGGTTAAGGAACAATATTCTACCGGACTATTGGAATTAGCGCACAATGATCTTTATTGTCTAATTAGAACAAGAATTCATCAAGGTTTCAAACACTTTATGCTCTTAATTGATGATTATTACATAATAACTTGGGTTATTTTCTTAAAAGGAAAATCAAAAGCTAGAGAAAAGTTTAAAATATTCAAGGCTATGGTTGAGAATGAGATAGATAGAAGAATCAAATGCTTAAGGTTTGACAGAGGAGGAGAATTTACTTGTGAACACTTTAACAATTTCTATGAGCGTCATGGAATAAGGAGACACTTGTCTACTCCTAGAATGCCGCAACAAAATAGTGTGGTTAAGAGGAAGAATAAGATGATTTAGGAAGCTACTAGAACAATGATAAAAGAAGTAAAGCTACTGGAAATAGGCAATATTGACTGTTGTATACATACTTCAGAAGAAACTTTGGAAAGATGTCTTATGATTTATGGTGCGAAAGAACCCCTATTATAAAGTATTTTAGAGTATTTGGAAACAATTGTTATATCAAAAGAGATGAAGAAAATATTAGAAATTTTGATACCGGAGCTAATGAAGGCATATTCCTTGGCTACTCTACTAAAAGAAAATCTTATAGGCATTACAAAAGAAGACTAAGAAGGATTGTTGAAAACACAAATGTGAAGGTTGATGAAGACATTCCAAAGATCACAAAAATAGAAGATGGATATGAGTCAAATGAGTCAACCAAAAAATAAGAAGAAGAGAAGACTAAAGAAAATGAAGTACAGAATGATACAGAGTTGCTTTGACAACTGATCCTTGTGCTCCTAGGTACGTGTTGAAGAATCACTCGGAGAAACTAATCATTAGAGATAAGAATAGAGGAGTCATCACAAGAATTAAAGATGTTGAAAAATATGTTAACTTGTTCTTAATCTCAGAAATAGAACCAAAGATTGTTAAAGAAACTTGCACTGATCAGAATTGGATGAAATCTATGAAAGGAGAATTGGATTAGATTAAGAAGAATCAAAATTGGGAATTGGTCCCAAGATCAGTTGATAAGAATGTAATTGGAACTAAATGGCTTTTTTGAAAGAAATTGGATGACTTGGTGAGGAATAAGGAAAGACTTTTAGGGCCCGTTTGGACGCAGGCATATGGGCCCATATTCTAGAATATCATTTTCGGGATATCATATTCTATGTTTGTGGCCATCTTAAAAAACAAGAATTAGAATTATGAAATTTCAATTTCGCCCAAAAAATGAGCATTCCATCGTCCACTTGAAAAGGTGGAATTGGAATTAGAGGCTCGTATGCTGATTTTCATATGCCAATTTGTAAAAAACTGTCGGGTTCGCATGCAAATATATGTTTTTGACGTTCGCCATTTCAACGTTCATTTTCACCTGCGTCTTGGCAAAGTTTGGAGCTCCCGCTTGGTTTTCATTTTCACCGTGTCTGCGACCGCTCTCTGTAACTCATTTTCACCGCTCCCATCTGCAACCTGACCACTCTCTGCAACTCGACCACTCTGCAACTTGACCGCTCTCTGCATGGGAGGTAAGTCGGGACACTTTCTCCCACATTATTTCCTCTTTGCTCTATTTAGGGTTTGAAGGTGTTTAGCATGAAATGTTTGATAGTAAAAAAATGATTGGTACATTCTTCTGATCAGCAATTTTGGAAGATACATATCCTTTCCGAAAAGGTAATAGCCATTAAAAAACATGGCTATTACCTTTCCGCTCTGATACCAATGTATGCAAGTGATGGACGATAATCAGGGTATGCAGATGATACAATGTAAGCTTTCCTTTACCAGCGATACAATAAAAAATAATGTGTATGGCTTTTCAAAAGATGCCAATTAAAATAAAAACCAGATTAAGGGAATGTTCCTTTCTGTATGGATATGGATACACTCAACAGCAAGCCATAATGTTTGAGCAATGTAGTATTTTAGAATGGTAGCCCCAACCCCACAGTGGATTTACAGTGAGCATAGATAGGAGATCATCAACCCACCAGTCTCCCCATTAAAAAAAAATTCTGTATTTGGTACTGCATAGAATTGGTACATTCTTCTGATCAGCAATTTTGGAAGATACATATCCTTTCCAGAAAGGCAATAGCCATTAAAAAACATGGCTATTGCCTTTCCGCTCTGATACCAATGTATGCAAGTGATGGACGATAATCAGGGTATGCAGATGATACAATGTAAGCTTTCCTTTACCAGCCATACAATAAAAAATAATGTGTATGGCTTTTCAAAAGATGCCAATTAAAATAAAAACCAGATTAAGGGAATGTTCCTTTTTGTATGGATATGGATACACACAACAGCAAGCCATAATGTTTGAGCAATGTAGTATTTTAGAATGGTAGCCCCAACCCCATAGTGGATTTACAGTGAGCATAGATAGGAGATCATCAACCCACCAGTCTCCCCATTAAAAAAAAATTCTGTATTTGGTACTGCATAGTATTGGTACATTCTTCTGATTAGCAATTTTGGAAGATACATATCCTTTCCAGAAAGGCAATAGCCATTAAAAAAAATGGCTATTGCCTTTTCGATTTGATACCAATGTATGCAAGTGATGAACGATAATCAGGATATGCAGATGATACAATGTAAGCTTTCCTTTACCAGCCATACAATAAAAAATAATGTGTATGACTTTTCAAAAGATGCCAATTAAAATAAAAACCAGATTAAGGGAATGTTCCTTTCTGTATGGATATGGATACACACAACAGCAAGCCATAATGTTTGAGCAATGTAGTATTTTAGAACAGTAGCCCCAACCCCATAGTGGATTTACAGTGAGCATAGATAGGAGATCATCAACCCACCAGTCTCCCCATTAAAAAAAAATTCTGTATTTGGTACTGCATAGTATTGGTACATTCTTCTAATCAGCAATTTTGGAAGATACATATCCTTTCCGGAAAGGCAATAGCCATTAAAAAACATGGCTATTGCCTTTCCGCTCTGATACCAATGTATGCAAGTGATGGACGATAATCAGGATATGCAGATGATACAATGTAAGCTTTCCTTTACCAGCCATACAATAAAAAATAATGTGTATGGCTTTTCAAAAGATGCCAATTAAAATAAAAACCAGATTAAGGGAATGTTCCTTTCTGTATGGATATGGCTACACACAACAGCAAGCCATAATGTTTGAGCAATGTAGTATTTTAGAACGGTAGCCCCAACCCCATAGTGGATTTACAGTGAGCATAGATAGGAGATCATCAACCCACCAGTCTCCCCATTAAAAAAAAATTCTGTATTTGGTACTGCATAGTATTGGTACATTCTTCTGATCAGCAATTTTTGAAGATACATATCCTTTCTAGAAAGGCAATAGCCATTAAAAAACATGGCTATTGCCTTTCCGCTCTGATACCAATATATGCAAGTGATGGACGATAATCAGGATATGCAGATGATACAATGTAAGCTTTCCTTTACCAGCCATACAATAAAAAATAATGTGTATGGCTTTTCAAAAGATGCCAATTAAAATAAAAACCAGATTAAGGGAATGTTCCTTTCTGTATGGATATGGATACACACAACAGCAAGCCATAATGTTTGAGAAATGTAGTATTTTAGAATGGTAGCCCCAACCCCATAGTGGATTTACAGTGAGCATAGATAGGACAGTCACTCTAAAGACAACATGATAATGTACACTCACTGTAAGGACAGTCACAAATGAGGACATCTCACAGTGACTATCCCTTGTATAATTGCCAATTGAATGTATTGCTATTGAACCACATTTATGCTTTTCTTCTTCAACAAATGACGACAATCACTCTAAAGACAACATGATAATGTACACTCACTGTAAGGACAGTCACAAATGAGGACATCTCACAGTGACTGTCCCTTGTGTAATTGCCAATTGAATGTATTGCTATTGAACCACATTTATGCTTTTCTTCCTCAACAAATGAGGACAGTCACTCTAAAGACAACATGATAATGTACACTCACTGTAAGTGTACATTATCATGTTGTCTTTACAATGACTATCCTCATTCAAGTGGCAATTACACAAGGGACAGTCACTGTGAGAAGTTCTCATTTTCGGAAATTGCACAAGGGACA
The DNA here is from genome assembly GCA_027943335.1 of Chamaecyparis obtusa. Classification (NCBI taxonomy): domain Eukaryota; kingdom Viridiplantae; phylum Streptophyta; class Pinopsida; order Cupressales; family Cupressaceae; genus Chamaecyparis; species Chamaecyparis obtusa. Next base: position 76,234 of record BSBK01008919.1, on the reverse strand, counting down.
GTCACTATGAGATGTCCTCATTTGTGACAAGGACATTCACACATGAGGACATCTCGCAGTGATTGTCCCTTGTGTAATTGCCACTTGAATGTATTGCTATTGAACCACATTTATGCTTTTCTTCTTCAACTAATGAGGATAGTCACTCTAAAGACAACATGATAATGTACACTCACTGTAAGTGTACATTATCATGTTGTCTTTACAATGACTATCCTCATTCAAGTGGTAATTACACAAGGGACAGTCACTGTGAGAACTTCTCATTTTGTGAAATTACACAAGGTACTTTCTTGTCTACATATGTTGTATACTCAACTTGCAACTCTATTCTTATGCATTATAGTTGGGTGTTTTCTTATGTTGTTTTGTTGGTATTTTTAGGTAATTCAATGGATCTCATTGATGATATTGATGATGAAGATAATATTGAAATAGAAGGAGAGATTATGAGGAAGACAAGAGTCTTGCCTGTTGTTGTAATTGTTCTTGCCACCCTTGTCATGTCCATAGCGGAGTGTATAAAAGAAGGTAGTCAAAATATGTGTAAGCGCACAAGAGATGCAATTCCTTTTTATAAGCGTGTTATCAACTCCAATGAGATGGATTGCCATGACCAAATATGCATGACTAGACGATCCTTCTTTAAACTAGCCAATATTTTAAGGCAAAAAGGAAGCATCAGAGATACAGAATTCATCACGATAGAAGAACAATTAGTCATGTTCCTCCATACTCTTGGGCACAATTTGAGGAATCGTAAGATTGCCCATAACTTTGGGCACTCTGGAGAGACGGTAAGCTGATACTTCCACAAGGTCTTGAGGGCTATCTTGGCACTCCATTCGGATTATTTTATACCCCCTAGTCCAAACACTCCTCGGGAAATCAGTGGGAAGATCTGTTTTGATCCATTCTTCAAGGTATATCTCCCAGTGGTTTAATTTTGTGTAGAGTTGTAATCCTATTATTGCGTGTTCATTAGACCTATGATTTATCTAACTATAGGACTGTGTGGGAGCAATGGATGGATTGCATATACCAGTCACTGTCGATGTCAACCTGCAAGCTAAATATCATGATAGAAAAGGCAACTTGTCACAAAATGTTATGGGAGTGTGTTCATTTGATTATAAGTTTCAATACATCCTTGCTGGTTGGGAAGGGTCTACTGCAGATAGCCGTGTTCTAGCTTCGGCTCTATCTAGAGCTGATCCATTGGTAGTTCCCTCAGGTTTGTAAAATATGATTATATTATTGAAGCATACGAAAAATAAGACAACGTTATGAAAATGACATTTTGTTTTGTTTAGGTAAATATTATTTGGTCGATGCTGGATATCCTAACGTACTAGGATTTCTCGCGCCTTATTGGTGCACACGCTACCACCTAAAGGAGTTTTCAAGAGCAAACCCAATAAACACCCCACACGAGTTGTTTAATCATCGACACTCCTCGCTTAGGAATGTAATAGAGCATACATTTGGGATATTGAAGCAGCGTTTTCCTATATTGAAGCATGCGACGTCTTATCAAATCAAGACACAAACACATATTGTTCTGGCATGTTGCATACTTCACAACTTCATTACGATAGAGGATGGCCTTCCATCTGAGGTAGAATTTGAAGAGGAAGATGGTCGTGATGGGATAGATGTACCAGTGCTTGAGACATATGGGTTGAGCCAGCGTGAAAGAGATGATTGGGCCAATTTTTGAGATGAAATAGCAAGAAGGATGTGGGAAGACTATAGATCTCGATCTTAGTCGGTTGAATAACTATTATGGCAGTGTTTAAACTAATGTCAGATTTCATAAATTTCACAAACTGATACTATACATTAATAAAAGCCGTTATGCCATATTTAGTGTTATCATGTTATATTCAATGTTGTTATATTTAATGTTGTCATATTATATTTAATATTCTCATGTTATGTTTAATGTTGCTATATTTTATATTTAATGTTAAGTCATGTTATATTTAATATTGTCATGTTATGTTTAATGTTGCTATATTCAATGTTGTCATGTTATATTTAATATTGTCATGTTATGTTTAATGCTTCTATATTTAATGTTGTCATGTTATATTTAATATTGTCATGTTATGTTTAATGTTGCTATATTTAATGTTTACATCAGGTATGTCTAGGGATGTAAACAAGGACAGTCACAAATGAGGACATCTCACAGTGACTGTCTCTTGTATAATTGCCACTTGAATGTATTTCTATTGAACCACATTAATGCTTTTCTCTTTGAACAAATGAGGACAGTCACACAAGGGACAGTCACTGTGAGATGTCCTCATTTGTGAAAAGGACAGTCACACATGAGGACAGTCACTATAAAGACAACATGATAATGTGCACTCACTATAAGATGTCCTCATTTGTGACTGTCCTTACAGTGAGTGTACATTACCATGTTGTCTTTAGAGTGACTGTCCTCATTTGTGACTGTCCTTACATTGAGTGTACATTATCATGTTGTCTTTAGAGTGACTGTCCTCATTTGTGACTGTCCTTATAGTGATTGTACGTTATCATGTTGTCTTTAGAGTGACTGTCCTCATTTGTGACTGTCCTTACAGTGAGTGTACATTATGATGTTGTGTGTGCATTAGATATGTCTATGGATGGTGACATTCAAGTTATCTAGGCAACTTCTTCTTCCAAGAAGGTGTTCTGGACAAAAGAGATGGAACGCAAGTTGCTAGACTTGCTACAGGAGCAAGTGCAGCTTGGAAAGAAAGCTGAAGGGGGTTTCAAGAAAGAGGCTTGGACAGCCATCGAAAGGAGGTTCAATAATGAGATGAAAATGAAGTTATCGAAGGAAAACTTCAAGAACAAGCTGAAAACTTGGAAACAAGGGTATAGAGTTATGAAAGACTTGAGGAATACAAGCGGCTTAGCTTGGAATGAGACTACCCAAACTATGGATGCTGATGATAGTGTTTGGGACGAGTTGTTGAAGGTAACATGGTCTTCAAATCTCCTTTTAAGTTGAATATATCTTTTTAAGTAATGAAGGACCAATAATGAATTCAATTTTTATGCCATGATACAGAGAAAGGAATTTAAAAATGCCAGAATGTATAAGAGGCAGCCATTTCAATACTACAGTGAATTATCCTATATTGTTGGGAATGACATAGCTGAGGGCACTGCAGCTCCAATAGCTCAAGAGACGGAGGAGGATTTCATTGATGATGAAGATTTCAGTTATCATGGTATGGATAATGCATGTTTTGAGATTGCTGCTGATTTATCTAATGATGATAACAAATCTATTGATACACCTACATCGAACCAATCTACTGCAAGCGGCAAAGATAATGCTTCAACATTGTCAAGGAGGCAAAAGAGGAGGAGGGGAACATTGCCAGGTTCGTTGGATTCGATTTGTGAAGTGATCAAAGATCTATCTGCAGGCATTACATCAGGCCTTGCACAGCCTCTGAAAGTGGATAAATCATCTAGTTTGAGAAATGAGGTAGGGGAGTTGCATAAAGCACTTAAAGCAGTCCCTGGCCTTCGCGACTCTACTATAATTGAAGCATACAAAAAGTTAATGCATGATCCACAATCAGCTGCATTGTTCTTGACAATGGATGAAGGGGAGAGAATCCAATATATGAAATTGAAGTTTGGACTTTAGTTGATCGATGTTTATTAGGTCTTCTGTTTAAAATCAAAACTAACTAACGTTTCTTAATAGTTTGTGAAATCTGCCATGTTGCTAAACAGATTGTGAAATCTGCCATGTTGTGGATTAAATGGCTGCATAGAATATAGTTTTGAGTTCTCTACTCTGGATTAATTTGTGTTCTCTGTTGTGGGTTAAAGGGACTTGATTTGCTATGGTTTTGAGTAGGCCCTAGGACTGCAGTACTAATCATAGTTAATAACAGGGCAGTTTGATGGATTCACACATTTAGTTGTTGAAAACTTGATCTCATGATGTTGTAAAGGGATTGAGGATGTTTGTCAATGGTCATTGAAACCTTCTACAGTATTGGTCTTTTAGATTTCAAATGCAATTGGTTTCATGTAATTTTGTTAGGTTTTGAGCAAGATATGATAAAAATACCATTGGCTGCCCTGAAAGTTTGTTTTTTTCTGAAAGTTACAGTTTGAAAATAGGCATGCTATGGCTCTGTACAATCTGGTACGAACCTGTACATGATTGATAACGTTGATATTGTCTTTTACCTTTCAAAGACAGTTGGTTTCATGAAATTTCATTGGATTTTGATTAAGTTATGGTATTTTTCATGTTGACTGTCCTGACCCTAACTAGGATTTCTAGTGAGAGTAATAAATTCATAACCAGAGTTTCCACTATTGAAAATTGATTAGGATCTTGTATGTTAGGTTGAAGCACTCCTTCCTTTGCATTATTATTGGTATTAGAGCCAATATAGACACTTAAGATCATGCTAGGATAATCATGTAAACAATAAAACTATTCTATAGCTGTTCATTTTATGTACTCTTTATGTATCTGATTTGCAGATTTATCCATGACACAAATGAGGACATCTCACAGTGACTGTCCCTTGTGTAATTGCCACTTGAATGAGGACAGTCACTGTAAAGACAACATGATAATGTACACATACAATGAGTGTACATTATCATGTTGTCTTTACAGTGACTGCCCTCATGTTGTATATTCTTCTCTGTAGATGCTACTGTGTGCTAGGGAACTTCTTAGAACTGTTGGTATATTGTTAGAACTTGTTACACCTGGGATATTCTTCTCTGTAGATGCTACTGTGTGCTGTGGTCCAAATGGGCCCATAAATGTGGTTGAATAGCAATACATTCAAGTGGCAATTACATATATTATAATGTGTCTATCTAGTCCTCATGACTGCTCATGACAATACAAGTGATATTTTTTGGGGGGTGGGGAAAGGTTCGAGACTTTCAGCTGTATGAAGAATCCTTTCTACCTAATACAAAAATGCACCCCATAAAACATCTGATTGGTTCGAGTATCTTTGAACTATTTGGGTCTGTTGACAACACTAGACCAGTGTCTACAGAATGACTAATTTCATGCAAGACAATGGCTCTATCTGACAGAGAGTCCATGCTAGGCTTCATGACTTGATGCATTTTACGTTGCCTTTGGGTGAAGATATGGAACTGTAACTAGTATTAGTACTGAACATGCTTTTACTAAAACTACTTGTGCTAATGAATCAGAGCAAAATTACCTTTGTCCTTGTTGAAATACATGTTGCATATATATATATATATATATATATATATATATATATATATATATATATATATATATATATATATATATATATATATATATATATATATATATATATATATATATATATATATATATATATATATATATATATATATATATATATATATATATATATATATATATATATATATATATATATCTTGACATGTACATATGTGTTTCTCAATCATGAATCGGGTGTTTGCCTGTCAAGCATCAATTTGGTCTCTAGGAATTATGCACTCTCTCTTACTTTTGAAAAAGCATTTGAGCACTGTGCTAACTAATGAAAACTCCCTATTTTGAGGCCCATAAACTGATCTTTTTATAGAATCTTGACTATAAAAAAAAGAGAGTGATGGAACTCAATCCTCTTTGAATGAGGTCCCACCTGCTCTACTTTTGGGTCACCGCACTATATAATGAAAGTGCTCATTATTGGCCACTTCATTCACTGTTATTTAGGATATGCTCAAGAGACCTACTGCCATTTTTTGGATACTGTGTGAGCCTACTTCATGTGTGTGAGCCTACTTCATGTGTGTGGATTATAAGCATGCGCTATCAGAGTGTCTGAATATTGAGTGTCTTATTGCTATTGCTATTGTTTAATTTTGGGATTGTTGATATAGGTGCATTATTGAAATTGGTTTGATGGCTTTGATCAATGTGCCAAGTTGTCGATGTGGTGATGGGTAGTGCCAGTTGAAGATTTCACGGTCAGTGGAGAACCCTGGACGATAATATTGGTGTTGTCCAAACAAAAAAAAGGTTGCTAATGTGTATATATTTAATGTTTGTAATGTAAATACTATTTATTATATTTAATGTTTGTAATGTAAATAGTATTCAATACTAATGTAGATTGGGCATCGCAGGGCTATCATGATTGTGGGTACTTTAGATGGGTCGATGACAACCCATCTACATCTATTCGCCCATCTCCAGTCATCCACGATCCAGACATCCACCCATCTCCACTCATCCACAATCCAGGATTTGAGTGCAATAGTTGTCAAGCTAGGACAAACGAAATTAAATTTTTACGATGCCTTCTCTGTATTGTAATCGCATATCTTTTGTGCGACCATATGCGTAGATGAGCTCAAGAAGTATTCAGTTTTGTATTTTGATATTGTAATATGCGGAGATGAATTCAGGAACTAGTCAATTTTGTATTTTAATATTGTAATATACGGATATGAGCTTAGGAATTATTCAATTTTGTATTTTGATATTATAACTGAATATTATAATATGGATATGGCATAACTCCTCTTCACGCCAAGTGCGCATATATATGGTCCACATAGTTTTTTTCACAATAATTTTTCATGTTTATGGCTTAGGTGAGCCCCAATCTGGTATTAGTCACATGATTTAACGTTGTTTTTGTGGTTATTTCTTTGTAGAATTCTAACCCAGGTTTGTAGAGGAATTTTGAGGTTAACATATATATATCATGTATAAACTCATTTAATTGGTCGTGTTTTTATCTTGACAAGCATGGATCATTTAGGTAAGAATCAAAGGGGGTCATAGAAGGTAATAATAATTAATAAGATTTTTTTTTAAAAACTCATACAAAAGTGAGCAACTGAATGTATTTCATTGGTGTACTAACAAAAGAACAAAGTAGTTGTATGTTCTATGTATGCAGTGCCTAGAGACAAAAACAAGAGTTCGGGCATGACAGAGCGTCAAAGACTCATCAGACTAAATTATAACATTGTATCTGCATTATGTAAAATGAGGAATGCCTCATTCAAGTTGTAACACTGTATCTGCATTATGTAAAATGAGGAATGCCTCATTCAAGTTGTAATTTTATATCAGGTCATGACTTTGTGGGGCTAGACCGGAGGTTTTCTCCACCCAGCTCTTTCCTACCGGTGCTCCTATTGAGCTAGGTTGGCAACATTTTGTAAAAAATAAATAATAAAATAAATGACTTGTTTATAAATTTGTGTATTTTGGGTCTACATATTTTATAAATTTGTATAGGATTTTTTTTTTAATAAAAAAGTTATACAGAATGTTAAATTTTTTATAAACTTATAAACATAATTGAGGATCAAAATATTATAAATATTCAAAATCGCATACAAATGAAATAAAATAGTATTCAAAAACAAAATAAAATATTATAATATTATTTTATTGCAAAAATAAAATAAATATTAAAAAAAAATAAAAAATATTATAATATTATTTTATTGCAAAAATAAAATAAATATTCAAAAACATGAACAAAATGTGAAAAGCATCATAACATTTGAAAAAATCACAAATTGTTATAAAGAAATTAAAAACAAATTCTCATTCAGTGCATATTCCAATTCCAAAATGCGGCACCCAAACGCGGAAAATACATCTTCTCGATCATCTTCCAGGTGCGTCCAAATGGGTCGAACACATATTCCGGATATCATTTTGAGGATATGATATTCCAGAATTGCAGCATATTCCAGAATTGACTATATCCAGCATTCCGTATGCTTGCGTCCAAACGGGCCCTTACGTAAAGGCTATACACAAGTGGAAGGAATTGATTTTGAGGAGACTTATGCTTTTGTGGTGAGAATGAAGGAAATCAAGATGTTTTTGGCTTTTTTAGCAGATAAGGACTTCAAGGTTTATTAGATGTATGTGAAATCTACATTCTTGAATGGAGAACTTAAAGAAGTGTACATAGAGAAACCAAACAATTCAAGTTATCAGATGCTCTAGATATGATTTGCAAATTGAAGAAGGCATTATGGATTGAATCAAGCTCCTAGAGCTTGGTATGTGAGACTTGATAGGTATTTGTTGAAGCAAGGATTTGAAAAAAGTATTGCTAATAGTAATATCTATTTTAAAGTTGAACAAATAATATCTTGATTGTATTTGTTTATCTGAATGATATAATCTTTGAAAAAAATGATGTATGTGCAAGAAGTTTGTTGATGAGATGCAAGAAGAGTTTGAAATGTCTATGATTGTGGAAATGCATTTCTTTCTTGGTTTGAAAGTTAATTAGAAAAGTGAATGTATCTTTATTTCACAATCAAAGTATGTAAAAGAAATGTTGAGAAACTTTAGAATGGAGAATGCTAAACCAATATGTACTCCTATGACAGTTGGTAGTAAGTAAAGAAAAGATGTTGAATCTCCTAAGGATGATGAGAGAAAATATAGATCAATGAATGGAGGATTGGTATACTTGAATGCTACTAGATTAAATATTATGCATGTTATTTATCTTGTAGCCATATTTCAGCAAGATCCTAGAGAAACACATGTTGTCGTGAAAAGAATTTTTAGATACTTGAAAGGTACAAAAGACTTTGGACTATGGTATCCCAAAAAAAATGACTTTACTTTGATGGCTTATACCAATGTAAATTGGGTTGGATATGTGGATGACAAGAAAAGTACAAGTGGGGATGTATTTTTTCTTGTACCTTGGTTAGTTGCTTGGTCAAGTAAGAAACATGATTCAATATATGCATCTACTATTGAAGTTGAATGTATTGTTGCTGCATCATATTGTACATAGATATTATGGATGAAACAATCTTTGACAAATATTAGAATATTGTTTGATGGGCTCATTTCTATCTTATGTGACAATACCAATGTAATAAACATTTCAAAGAATCTAGTATTGCATTCAAGGACAAAATACATTTAAATCTTGTATCACTTTTTGAGAGAAAACATTTCAGAGAACAAGGTAAATATTGAGTTTGTACCTACAAAAGAACAAATTGTTAATATTTTTACCAAGGAGCTCTCTAAGGATACTTTTGAGTATATTCAAGAGAAATTGGGGGTTATTGCCCCTCCTTATTAGAGCTAGATGCACATGGAGGTGCATTAGTATAGTGAACTTCATGCATGATATTGAATTTGGACTAATGTTAGTGGCTTCCTCTTAGGGGGAGCTAAGTAGAGTTGTGATTTGATATGAATATCTTGGGGGGAGTTGAGTAGAATAGGTAAGTGGTTACAAGGTTGAGCATAATGAGTTTTCGTTACTGAAAAAGGGGGAGATTGTTACAAGGTTGAGCATAATGAGTTGTTATTTGAGTTAGTATGGTTTTCATTGATGTCAACATGTTGTTTTTATCATTAGTAACTATTTTCTGTGCAGTGATGTTGAAAGTTTTGTTCCACATATTCCTTGTATTGTAAATCTAATAATGAGGTTTTGGCATATATTTTGAGTAATGATTAAAGATGTTGGATTCAATTTTTTGTGCTTTGGATCAAGGTTCAATGGAATTGGTGTTCATCTGAGTATGACAGTGTTTGACAATGTTTCTTGCATGAAATTCATGATCCACATTTCTCCATGTGATGGTTTCTAATGTTGTGGTTTCAGAACTAAGATTTTAATGTACTTTTATTCATTTAGTTAAGTTGGAACAAGATTTTGAGTTTCAGAGACATGAATTTAAAGTTTGATGGTGTTCTTACTCTAGCTTTGGTTGGCTACGTGTGTTTATACTTTAATTAATTGTCTTGGTGAATGTAAGATGAAATGTAACATGTATGATGCTTATTTTGGTCCTAGTTAAGGTGTGTTGTGGTCCTCTTCTCATTTATTTCCACTGTAGGAATATGTAGTGCTGACCTAATTCGATTGTGTTTGGTTAAGAAGCTTAGTTTACAGTGGAATATTTTGTAAATGAAATGACGGTATAAATAAAGAATGAATTATTGAGGAAAAAATGTGGCATATGTGTATACTTGTGCAAGTGTGTGTGTGTATGTGATAAGGATGTATGAACGAGAATTTTCCTTCTTGTATGTATGAAGTGGTGCGAAGTGTGGTGTTTAGTAGTGTGGACTTTCATGTGTTAGCTATCGGATGAAGTGAGTCAAAGGTATCTAAAAATTATTTGGTTGAGTTGTAGAAGTATATCAGTGGTGGAACTATTCTCTTTTATCCTTCTTAATCTAGGTAGTGAGCTCTCTGATAGTGAACCTTCTTTCTTCGGATAGTGAGCCCTTTAGTAATGAGCCTCTAGCAGTGAGCCTTTCTTTGTAAGAATCACCTTAACTAGTGCCACCCTAATAGGTGTTCATATATATTTGAGAATTAATCTTCTCTATGGTTTTTCCCTTAACAGGGTTTTCCACATAAATATGGTGTTTCATTGTATATGGTGGTTTATAATTTTTTATCTCTCATGTTTATAACTTTTAATGGTTAAAAAATTAAAGATATGTTTTTGTGGATCTGATTTAGTGAAAGGTTCTAATGGTTTTTGAATGTTTTATTCAAAACTAATCCACCCCCCCTTAGTTTTCATGTGCATTTAACACTAGAAGCTAGTTTTATTCATTCTATAAATTACTCTAGTTGGGTTTCAAACATTGTTGTTGTTTCCAAACCAGATAACAATATCCGTATGTGGTTTGATTTCTAAGACCTTAACACAACCTCTTTGAAAGATGATTTTCCTCTTCCAAACATTAATATGATAGTTGATTCTACAGCAAGTCATGCTTTATTGTCCTTTATGGATGGATTTTCTAGATATAACTAAATCTTCATTAATCCTCTAGATTGATATAAAAAAAAAAAACTTTATAACACCTTGGGGAACATTTTATTGGGTTGTCATGCTTTTTGGGTTAAAGAGCACCGATGCAATTTATCAATGTGCTATGACTCTTATTTTTTATGAATGTGTGCATAAAATCTTGGAAGACTATGTCAATGAAATGTTAGCCAAATCTATTTTGCACAAGATCGTGCTAAAATCCTTTGTCAAATCTTTAAATGTATTTATTTAAAATATAATTGCACTTGAACCAAAAATGCATTTATGGTGTGGATAGTGAAAAAGTATTAGGACTCATTGTTTGCATCGTGGTATTGAGGTGGATGCAACAAAATAAGTGCTATTGTTAGCATGCCACTTCCTCAAAACATTTTCTCAACTTTGTAGTTTACAAGGAAAACTTCAAAGCTATTGGTGGATTTGTTTCTCAACTCAACTATCCCTTTCACTCAATTATGCAAGAAGGATAATATTTTCAAGTGAAATGTGGATTTTCAAAAAGCTTTTAATGACTTGAAATGTTACCTAGCTAAACCTCTTATTTTACAACCTGCTATTCGTAATCAAACTTTTCTCCTTTATACAACTACTTTTTCTAATGTTCTTGTATCATTATTGACATAACATGAAAGTGATGGTAAAGAACGTCCTATGTACTACATAAGTTGTACTTTCCTCAATTATGAAGTTTGGTATACTACAATAGAAAAATAATGTCTTACTCTCGTCTTTGTAACTTAGAAGTTAAGACATTACATTCTCAACACTCAAACACATGTTATCATTAAATTTGATTTGTTAAAGCATTTTTTCTCTAAAACTGATTTCAAGATGCTTAGTGAAATGGGTTATGTTATTAACTAAAGTTGACCTTAAGTTTGTCTCTCAAAAAATAATTAAAGGCCAAGATTTAATCAACCATGCAACTGATGCTTCTTTACCTTTTACTCTTCCCAATCAAGACTCATTTCTCGATGACTATGTCCTTCCTTTAGATGTAAACAATACTTGGGACTTATTCTTTGATGGATCTAGATGTCAAATTGGCTTTGGTGTTGGTGTTATATTTGTACCTCCTTTAGGAAAGTTGACACCTTTATCCTATCATATCAATTTGTTATTCACCAATAATATTGTTGACTAGGAAGCCCTTATTGTTGGATTGAAAGTGACTTTATCTCTTAAGATTCAACATTTGTGTATCTTTGGTGATTCACAATTGATAATAAGACAAGTTGTGGGAACATATAAAGGTAAAAAAACTAAACTGTCTCAATATCATGAATTAGTCTTATCATTGTTAAAGAAACTCACTTCTTACACCATAGATCCTATCCCATGAAAAGACAATCAACATGTGGATGCAATGATACACAAAAACTCCTTCACACAATTATTGAACTAGGTTTTCCTTGAGTTTTCTTATGCATTATATTTCCAACAATATGGATAAGTTGATGGTATCAATTATTGGGAATTTCATCATTACAAAATAAAATGGATAACATACATGGTTTTCACCGAGTGGCTTGGGAGTATTGATGTCTGCCTTGATGTTCTGGTGGCCTTGGCCTTATTTCCACACATAGGTAGGGGTAGGCTCTTTGTGTCAAATGGGTGGTTTGGTGTGTTTTTGGAGACAAGGCTTGGAAAATTATGCTTTGGCATTGCATCTTTGTTGGGTTTCCTTTACATTACCTAGCCTAGAGAGATATTGGTTTTCATAATCTCTTAATCATGAGGGAACTAGTTCAAATTCAGGGTTTCTTCGTTGCTAGAAGCATTTGGCGTGCTTAGGAAGCAGCAAAGCCATGGCTTTGTTGGCATGGTTATGGTTTCAAAGATGGCTTCTCTTTCAACCAGCACAACCTCGGGTGGACTCCTTTAATTCAAATGCAAGGTCTTCCTCTTGCACAGATTATAGGTATTCATGCTCTACGCTTTCACAGGCATGGCATTTGAACCCCAAATGACCTTTTTTGCAGGTCTACTATGTCTCTTCATAGTTGGGAGGATGCATGGGTTCAATTTCACTTGACCTGATAGGATAGAGACACTTTTGAGTTGTTGGTTTCTCTCTTGCTAGGAGAAATTTTTCATAAGATTGGTATAACAAGTCTTACACCTTGGTGGAAGGATTGGCGGTGATACCCAACTATTTTTCAGAGATATAAACCTCGCAAGGATATCATGGCTTTCACGCCACTTTCCAATGGTGGATGTTTTGAACCAACATTTGCATTTCCAATCCTCTCATTCTACATGGAGGCTATGTTTCATTGCCATTTAGTCTAGTATCACAGAACCTAAAATTGCACATTTTTCTCGGTGTATTCTTTTTCAAGGCTTACCTTTGGGTTCTTGTCTTCACTATTTGGGTATTGCAGATCCTCGTTGTCCTTTTTGTGGTCAACCATAGTCCTTTCTTCACATCTTTTGGTTTTGCCATAGAGCTCAGAATTATTGGGTCTGGATTCATTATTTTTTTTTGCCATTTCACCCCAACATGTTCTAATGGCATATGGTCTTCTTGGGAGATAATCCCTCACTTCCCTTTCCTTTTTTGTAGCTTTGGCACACTTTTAGAATGGAGATTCTCTTTTCACTTCGGAAAGACATAAATGCGGTGGTTTTTTCACATGCCCTTACTGATGCTAATGTGTCCATATTTGCTAAAGCTTGTATATGCAATAATGTCATGTTATAGATTCAGGTCCAAACTGATAAGGTCATCCTTGAGGTGGACCATCTGGAAGAATTACTACAACATTGGGGAAATGCTCCATGCACGATGGCTAGGGTTCCTCTCGAGGCTTCCATTTTTTGTGGCCTCTTGAATTCTTGTGGGCAATGATGTGGGCAGAGTTCTTCTAGAAGGTAAGCAGATAATTCACATTCACATCCTCCTTGTCGTGGTTCTCCCCAGGGCCAATTCTTGCCACGTAGTTCTGCAGTTCCACCCCACCTTCGAGGTTCCCCCTCTGGTTGGGCACCCACCACCAATCCTACTTGGGTACCACTGTGTCTTTGAAAATTGTACCTGATCTGTAGACACAACACTCAGTAAAACATTAGAGGTTAGTGATAATCAAAATCGTGCAAAATTGAAAACTATCTAACCAAGCGATTTACTGCCTTCTAATAGGTGTGAGATTAATGTTCTCAGATTGTAATCGAGATCAGTGACCTAGATGACACCTAAATGAAGGATTTGAATGCAAAAGATGGATATGAAATTGAATGCAATTAATCTATATTTTTGATATTTTCTATGCAATAAGAATGATAAACTGATATGCTATGAATGCTATTGAAAACTGATATGAAATGAATGCTAAATGATCTAACAATGAAGATTCTAACAATGATATGAAAACTATGAAATTCTATGCTAAGATATAAAAACTATGCAATTGAAATTGATCTCACAAAGCTTTGAATTCGCAAGTTGATTCCTCAGCCTCCAATTCTCCAGCGTGATTGTGCAAAAATATGAGATGAATTATGAAGAGCTGAAGCCTTTAATTTATAGAAATCCAAGGCTTTGGAGGTGCATGGAAAAAAGCCATAAATCACTCAAATAACTCAGCTTGATTTTTGAGTTATCTGATAATAACAGATAATTAAGTCACAAAAATATGCAAAAGCTAAGCTTTAACTCAAAATAGAGTTTATCTTTAATTGATAATTGACAGTTGTCTGCTTTTATGATTGTGCATGTTTTATTTATGAATTAATTTAATAATAAAGTGATTTATGCTCAGCTTAACTAATTTTTGAAATAAAATAATTTATTTATGGGTTAATTAACTATTTTATCAAACTTTTATTAAAAAATTATATTATTAAATAATGACAACATGCTTTAATTAATTAAATAAGAATTTAATCAATTATTCATAAGAATTTTGATTTATTGTCAAAATTAAATAATACAATTAATAATAGATAGAATTAAATTTAATTAAATAATTAAGTGGCAAATATTAAATCTAATTAATTAAATATGAAAATATTCAATTAATCAAACTTTAGGATAAATGTGATTTATTGCCAAATAATTATAAAATTAAAGATAATTATGATGATTAGGAATATTGCTAGGAATATTCCCCGACGCAGAATTTAAGATAATCAATTAAGATTCGATGATGTTTAGATGTGCCTTAGATTAGGACTTTGATGTCGATTTCATTCGAATTGAAGATGTAGGAGGTTAATGAACTTATAGCCCATTTTTGGGGTATTACATTTTGCCCCTCTTTGAATTACTGTGCGAAGCGCAGTGGTTCAAAGATAGTCTGTGTTTGATAAAGATATGAAACTGATTCAAAAGATAAAGCGATCTCCAGATAGAAACCGATTGAGAGATATTGAGATAGGAGGTCCTGAAAGACCAGAGATAATGTTCACTATAACAGAAAATGAACCGATGATTGTGAAAGAGTGTCATAACACCTGATTCCAAACCTTAGGATTGATAAGAAGTGAGTGACCCGTTCTAGACTCAATTGTCTTAGCAGAACTAGCAGGTATCACCTCCGAATCCTTTAGTTGTCGAAGAACCAAGGAAAGAACACTATGATCTGATGGTTGCAAAAATTGATACAGTTTACAAGATCAGGAGAATACCAGATTGATATGGATCTTGATGAATCTGATATGCCCCAAGTGATGATAGATTTGCCCTGAGCGATGAGGACTTTTGATGAATCAACGACTAGACGTGATTGTTGTCTTGATCACTGATGAAAGATATTGATAAATTTGATTGATAGAATTTTGATTTACAGACTTTGAATGATGTGCAATACCATGCCCCCTTCGGGATTAAAATTGAAATCTGACAAGAAAAAGTTAGCGTTGATAGTTCAGAAGCATGCTAATTGATTTGAAAAGTGGTTATACACGTCTGAGAATGCATTCTACATCATTTGGAGGTCCTGAAGACCAAGTTTGACTAGGTTAAACCATGAGTTGACCATGGTTGACCAAGTTGAAATTTTGATAGTTTGATGTAAGCTAATCAGTTAAGTTGAATATTGGATTTTTGTGAAGATTGAAGGTCGATTATGCAAGCAATAGACCGTCCTGGTTCCAAAAATTTTAAATCACAATTTTAACATAATAAACGATCTCAGATTTCAATTTTGATCCCGAAAATGGATTCAGAACGTCGAATTTAGCCAGGGGTGCAATTTCATGGAAAATGGAGCACTTTTAAAAATTAGGTCGAAAGCTATATAAAGGTCGGAAGGGTCATTTTCAATTCATTTCAACCCTTTGACTTTAGAGATTCTGTGGAGCCCTCTGAATGAGAAAAATGGCAGACCAGCGAGAACTGAAGGTACCTGTGAGTTTGCACTATTTTGAGCACAGTCGGAGACATGACAGACCTCGACAGTATGGACATCCGGTAGGTGGACCTCTATTCCCCCCTGAAAATGCATGTTTTTGATGATTTATAGCATTTTTAAATTTTTCCATACGCATTTTTAGCTTTAGAATTTCGTATGTGTAGAAACTCGTACGAGTCCCAGTCCAGACTCATACGACATTTCATTTGAATTTAGTTTGTCATTTCAACCATGCCCAAGTGTCGTATGAGAGGGACCTTTGTGTCGTACGACATTTCATCAGGTCCCTCGAAACTCGTATGAATCCGGGTGAAGTGTCGTATGAGTATGAATTGTCATTTGGTCTTTTGTGGAATGTCGTACGACATTTGATGCCAGTCTGGAATGTCGTTTGAAAAAAAGAGTGTTAAAAACTCATTTTTAGGTCAAAAATCTAACTTTTCTGATCCTTTTGCTTGATTGTGGACACTTTGCCCCACCTTCTGAAACTTCAAAACTGTGTCATTCTGATACTTTTGGCCTGATTTTGAACTGAATTTCTGATAAAACACCCTGTTTCTTTATGATTTAGGTCACATATCCTGATGTACATGTTTTGCATTCTTACCCAGTGACACAAAGACTGTGTGTCTCCCTTCCGGACCCGATGAGGGTTCATCTGGCTGCCTGTGGTTTTGAGCACCTGATTCATTTACCTGATATTAGGGTAAATCATGGTTTATTGACTGCACTGATTGAGGGCTTTCATTCTGAGACCCAGAATTTTCACCTTCCGACTGGGGAGATCACTGTGACCCCTGAGGATGTGTATAGGATTCTTCGCATTCCTTTTCATGCTCTGCGATGTCCCGAGTATGTCAGCGGAGGATCCACTGGTCTGCATGCTTTCAGATGACTGTTCGGTGATGACACCCAGTTGACACAGGCCATCTCCTGGGAGACACTTGTTCAACGATACGGTCAAACACATCGTCTAGAGTGTATCATTGCGGGGATGATCGGAGAGTTGATTATGCCTGGCCATCAGCAAAATGGCTTTTTGATGGGATGGTCACCGATGGTGGCATTGTTGATGGCTACTCCTACCGAGCTTGCCTGGGGTCAGTGTCTGTTGGCCCATATGTTTTTTGAGATGCACGAGGTGGTCTACCAGGATTGCAAGAGCTTTGCTTCTGGAGCTCTTGTTTTACAGATATGGGCATGGGAGCACATCCCAGTTTTGAGACCAGTGTTTCAGAGTCAGCGACAACCATAGGAGCTGATCATATATACGTATGCTGGTTACGTTACTCAGGTTCGCATGGGTCACACTGAGTATTTTTGCTGATGCTTGGATGACATGACATTTGTCATATGGAGGCCATATTTGCAGATAGAGGCCTGGCCTACTGCGAGGGAGCAGTTCTCCTTTTTCCAGAGTCGAATATTGATAGGGCAGACTTCCACCATTTTGGAGAGATTTCTGATTATGAGAGTCTAGCATCAGTATGGATGCATTCAGGATGCTCCACAGGAGTATACAACATATGCTCAGATAGTACGGGAGCTTGGGCTAGGATGGACCACTCGGCTGATGTATGCATTGGGTTCAGATGAGTATAGCCGGATTATTGGTAGGGATTGGGACTACCTTCCATAGGTGGTTGATGCAGGTGTGACAGATGCATATGTGGCATGGCTTGTTGATCACCGGATTCACTAATTTTCTGATTGGACAAAGCTGATACCCTCCATGAAGGAGGCTATGGATGTTACAAGGGCTCCTATGAGAGTAGGACCGAGACCACAAGTGGTACACCCTACTCCTCCGAGACAGAGAGCCATGGCTCCTTCATAGAGAGCACCAGGACATGCGAGGCCTCCACATCCTTCTTCATCTACAGCGGGTACATCTTTCAGGACACAGAGATGGAGCAGAGGGGAGAGTGGTACACTAGGCGGAGTAGGATCTGCAGATGATGTTCTAGGAGCTGAGCAGTTTCCAGGTGGTATAGGTGTGGATGACACATTTGATTTGGGTGCTGAGGTTAGACGCCATAAGGTGCATAGGGTTAGCATTCCTTCACATGCAGATCAGCCAGCATAGCCCGCACAGGACACAGATATGCCAGCAGCTGATGCGGAGCCTGCAGTTCCTCTTACTTCAGCTGAGATTATCAGACGGCTTAGAGTCCAGGTCTGGGACCTGAAGATAGAGCAGGCTAGATTAGAGGAGAGGCATCGAGAGGCAGATAGGCAGCGTACAGAGCAGCGCGCAAAGATGCAGAGATTACAGGCAGAGGTGATTCATCAGACTACGAGGGCCTCATATTATGTATCTGCTTACTATGCAGTAGTCCCTGCTGCACAGAGAGTGCCCACCTATTCTCAGTACATGGCAGCATCAGAGGGAGCTAGGGCACCGAGAGCAGAGGTGATACCAGATGCACCACCTCCTCCTCCACCAAATGCAGAGGAGCATGCTGATAGTTGATTTCTCTTCTCATCTGTTACTTTCTCACTAATACATTATTGCGTCTGATAGCTCTACGGAGCTCATTCGTTTGTACCCTGTGCTAGTAGTGCACCCCTGACTATTTGAAATTTTTGATATATAGATGAGATCGATATTTTTGGTTGTGACATCATGTGTACTTGTCATTTTTGTTATGTATGATGATATCATGCGATGTTAATGCTATGAGGAGTGTAGAATGTATGTATGGATCAATGCAATGCAATGATTTCTTTCATATGTATGAATGTTATGCAGATGTAATGATTATGGAAATATGTATGTTTATGCAATGGATATAAATGTAATGCAATAAATATTTATGATATGATATGTAAATGCAACGATATACATGATATGCTTTGCAGGTTGATGAAGACAAGTACTCAGTCTTATGTCAAAAAGATGGTTAACCCAGGAGGATCATTGCTTACGATTCTGTGAAGAGACCGTCGAGTTAGGTTCAGCTCTTGTTAGATTTAAAGATGTGATTGAAGAATCATTTAAGCTTTGAAGTTCATTTAGTCATTGTGAGATCATGCAAACATGCAAAATGCAAAGAGACATGCAAGATGAAATGCAACCTAAGACCTAGGACCTAGTCACTGATCATATGTCGATTTGTTATCATCATTGAACTTTTTAGGTAACCAGATAAATCAATACAATGCCCACTATCCATGAAACCATCGACATATGAATATTGATTTGTATGCACAAGAATCAATACAACACCCACTGGTTATACAACCATGGACATATGAATATTGATTTGTTTTGGGAATGTTGGATCAGATATAAGCACCAAGGCACAAACGCCAGGATGACCTGAATATCATGTCCATTTTGATATAGCAATTTGTACAAGCATCAAAACATAAATGTCATGATGACCTAAGTATGCCTTGCGTTTAACACATCAAACAGTCAAGAGATCATTCTAAATCCAATGTGAATTACCCGTAGTGACCCTTTATCATTCACATCCTTAGGCAAGATCGTGTTTCACAGTAGGAGAAAAAATTCACTTCAAAAAGACAATAGTTAGATCAAACTTCCTTGAATTTCTCGGGTATCAATGGTGAGGTACGCATGGCCATCCAATTCGAGATAGAGGCTCTTACAGTCAGACACCATTTCAATCCAGAATTTCCAAAGTTGTTAGATTTTCACATACAAGCAGAAAACAAAGAAAAGATTATGCCCCCAGTCATCACTCTTTAAATCTTATAAAGGACATCATCGAAGAGCTCGAAGGGACACAATATGCAAAAATCTCAATGCGAATCAGTAAGCATACAAGGAGATAAAAGCATGAAAAGCATAGATTGTTTTCAGTTGAGTTTTGATGTTTGATTGCATTGTTGTAGATGCAAAATCCTTTCTGGAGACAAGACTGACTGACTGACTCAACTTGAAGCTTCAAAGGACTCTGACTGGATAGGATACGTCTAATATACATTGGAGGCCATAGGATATGACATTGATTGCCCCCAAGTTTAAACATTGATAGGATATAGACGCGCAAGCTGATTGGTGTACAAACTGACTTATTGAAAACTGGAAATGTTGAAACAAACCGGGAGATATGTACAACTAAAGCAAGATTGAAAGCTGGGAAAGACCAAGATTGTGCTGATAGATGGAGCGTTTGGAACAAGTGGCACCCATTTGCTGGGTTTTCACCATCTTGGCAGAGATTCTATTTTTGCTACCAAGGCGCCTATTTCCAGGTTTTCACCAAGGCACTTTTTTTTTTTGTATTTTTGTATTTTTCATTTTTTCAATTTTTTTGTACTTTTGATATTTTTTGATTTTTTTTTTGTGAATCATCAAGGCGCCTATTGCTAGGTTTTCACCAAGATGTTCATTTTTTTAGGACTTTTTCTTATTTTTAGGATTTTTTCAGGACATTTACCAAGTAATGAATGCCTTAGGCATAGAATTTCTTCAGATGGAGAATGTTGATTGGTTCTCAGAGCTGTTCTCCTTCAGTCATTGAGAGTTGATAGGCACCAGAGCCAAAAGTAGCAGTGATAACAAAGGGACCCAGCCAATTGGGTTTGAACTTCCCCTTGCGTTCTCGATGTGATTGATTTTTAGGATTTTCTCTTAACACTAGATCACCAACCTGAAATTCTCTATGTCTGACTTTCTTGTTGTAGCCTCTAGACATTCTTTTCTGATACACTCTGAGATGATCATACGCTGCTTTCCTGCGCTCATCTAGTAATTCAAGTTCTTGTAACCTAGACACTCTGTAGTCTTCATCAGTGACAAGTCCATGCATTTTGATTCTGAGTGATGGGATTTCAACCTCAATAGGCAGTACCACTTCAGACCCATAAAATAAAGTGAAAGGTGTAGCCCCTGTAGGCATTTTGATACTAGTTCTGTATGCCTAGAGAGCTGGATTGATCATGAGATGCCAGTCTGTTCCTGTTTTATTTACTATTCTGTGCAAGATCTTCAGGAGATTTTTGTTTGAAGCCTCAGCTTGTCCATTCCCTTGAGGATAGTAAATAGAAGACCAATGTTGTGTAATCTTGAATTTAGCACATAAGTCATCTAGATCTTTGTTTTTGAATTGTCCCTCGTTATCTGTGATTATAGAGTGAGGGATCCCATATCTGCAAATGATGTAGTTCAGGATGAACATAGAGATCTATTTCCCCGTTGCTTGTGTTAGAGGAACTACTTCTACCCATTTTGTAAAATAATCTGTAGCTGTGATTATATGGGTATGTCCATTAGAAGAGTGCGGATGGATAGCACCTATGAGATCAAATTCCCATTGTTGAAAAGGCCATTGTGTAGTAAAGGGAATCAGATCTCTCCCTGGAGCATGAATCAAGTTGCCATGTACTTGACACTGTTGACAGTTTTTAGTAAATTTAATAGCCTCTTTCTCCATTTTAGGCCAATAGTACCCAACCCTAATAAGTTTTCAAGCTAATGTTAAACTGTTCAAGTGTGACCCACATATACCCTCATGGACTTCCTCTAATGCACATTGAGACTCTTCCCATTCTAAACATCTAAGTAGTGTACCATCTAGACCTCATTTGTACAGATCATTACCAATGATGACATATCGGGATGCGAATTAGATAAAGTTTTGTTTCTCAAAACAGTTAAAGGACTCAGGGATGATTTGGTCGTGGAGATAGGAGAACAAATTTTTTTAGTGAGATGAGTCATAACCTACAATAGTGCAGATCATGCGGGTTTCAGGGGAGTCATATGCAGGATAGGATAGGGCTTCCACCAAGAACTCATAGCGTAGTTCATGTTCGGGCTACTATAAGAGAGTAGATAATGTCGCCATTGCATCGGCAGCCTTATTCTCCGTTCTGGGTATTTGCTCAAATGTGATAGAGATGAAGTATTTCTTTAAATCATCTACCATTCTCTTGTAAGGAATGAGCTTTTCATCTTTGGTTTGGTACACATCATTGACTTGGTTGATAACCAGTTGTGAGTCTCCATGGATGTGCATCTCTGTAACTCTCCACTGTATTACCATTTTCATACCATTGAGAAGTGCCTCATATTCAGCAATATTCTTTGTGCAAGGAAACTTTAGTTTGAATGCTTTGGGTATCAAGTATCCTTGAGGAGTGATGAACAATATGCCTGCTCCAGATCCATTCTGTGTGTAGGAGCCATCAAAGAATAACCGCCATGCTCTAGAAGAGAGGTGCATGATAGAGGAATCAGGAAATTCCATTTGCATGGGTGTATCATCAAACAGTGGTGCTTCAGCTAATTGATCAACAATGACCTGTCCTTTGATAGCTTTTCTTTCAACATATTCAATGTCAAATTCACTCAAGAGCATGACCCATTTAGCTAGTCTACCTGTGAGGGCAGCTTTGTTTAGTAGGTACTTCAACGGATCAATCTTTGCTACTAGATGCGTGGTATGAGCTAACATGTAATGTCTCAGTTTCTATGATGCAAAGATCACAACTAGACATGCCTTCTCTATCATTCAGTAGTTCTTCTCATAGGTCACTAAGGTTCTGCTGATATAGTAGATAGCTCTTTCCTTCTTGTTCTCATCATGCTGTGCTAGCAATGCCCCCAGTGATGTATCTGTTGCGGAGACATATAATATTAATGGCTTCCCATGAATAGGAGGCATCAATATAGGCGGATTTGATAGATACTTCTTGATATGGTTAAAGTTGTTCTCGCATTCTTCATTCCATGCAAAGGTCACACCTTTATGTAATGTTTTTGTAAAAGGCTGTGATATGTCCGCTAGCTGTGATATGAATCTTCTGATAGATTAAACTCTGCCTTGCAACGTCCTCATTTGACTGATATTTGTGGGAGGTTGCATCTCTATTATAGCCTTCACCTTAGCTGGATCGACCTCAATGCCTTTCTTTGAAACTATGTATTCTAAGAGCTTTCCAGAAGTGACACCAAAAGCACACTTCTTAGGATTTAGTCGGAGACTAAACTATTCCATTCTATCTAGGATCATGCTCAAGTCTATTAGATGTTTAGTTCTAATCATGGATTTTGCCAAGGTATCATCCACATAATCCTCCATTGTTTTATGCATCATATCATGAAAAATAGATGTCATTGCTCTTTGATATGTAGCTCCAGCATTTTTGAGTCTGAATGGCATAACATTCCAACAGAAGGTTCCCCACGCACATGTGAAAGTTGTTTTCTCTTGATCTTCTGGAGCAATTTTGATTTGGTTGTACCCAGAAAAGCCATCCATTAAGGAATAAATTTCATAGCCCGCAGTCATGTCCACTATCATATCAATGTTAGGCAGCGGAAAATCATCCTTAGGGAATGCTCTATTCACATCTCTAAAGTCTGTGCACACTCTTATTGAACCATCTGGTTTTGAAATAGGTACAATGTTAGAGATCCACTCAGCATAGTCTATGACATGGATGAATCCAGCTTTGAGGAGTTTTTCTAGTTCTACTTTGACTAAGAGTGCCACATGAGGATGCATCTTTCTCAATTTTTGTTTGACCGATTTTACCCCAGGAGCAATGGATAGATGGTGCATAATGAGATTGGGATCCAATCCTGGCATATTTGAATATTTCCATGCAAAATTGATCTTTTTTTTTTATAAGAATGTAGTGAATTTTTGTTTCTCTTCTTCTAATAGAGATTGTGCTACATGTACCAATTATGGTTCCTCTGTTGTACCCAAATTGATGGATTGAGTGGCTCAATCAAAACTGGAGATCTATCCTGTAAATGACTTAGAAGAACATCAAATATCTCATCCTTAGGTGCCTCAGAGAGGTTTTCACCTTTAGATATGTCTTTTCTTTTTACTTTTGTAGGTTATGAGACTGCCACAAAATGGTTTTCACCCTCAGAACTCTTTTTCTTTTTCTTTTTATTTTTTTAACTAAGATATTTGATGTCCGACTCGGTCATGCTGACACTCAGTTCACTGATGGAAGTTCTCATAGGCTCGACTGCATTGAGGTAACAAGCAAGGGCATAGTCACTTGGAAAGGTGTAGATACCATGGCTCGGGTTCGTGGAAGTTCAGTCAATAAGATTAGGGTGTTGGATAGTTAAAGCGGGAAAGGCTTGGGATATGGTGTTCATGAATGGGGATATGTCATCATTGGTCCTAACCTGACGCTCAAGTTCAAAGGTGATATTACAGCTCAAAATGTTCAATTCGTGAATATGCTCAACATCATCATGGGAGTCCTCTTCAGCCATAGGTGGATCAGACACGTTAAGTTCATTATTTTGCTCTAGACCTACATTGGGTTGAGATACATATTGGTGAATAACATCAATATATTTATCTATTATAAGCTCATCTTCTTCTGGAATGGCACCCCATTCATAGTCATTTGACTCAGCTTTTGATTCAGGATCTCTAGGAAATCTTAGAAAATGTGTGAAATCAAGATGAATACCCCAAGAAGGATTACCCTTAGTCTCGGACTTGAATTCATATTCATGGGAATCAGTGTCAGAATAACTACCCCCTTCTTATTGATTAGTTTGATTGCCTTCGAGATTGGCTGGTTCCTATGGTGCAACCATCTCTTGCATTACAGTAGGTTCTTGTGTGTCTACTACATTAATTCTTTTGATAGGATCATCTTTATCATCAAGAAGATCTTTGATCTCTTTAGGCAATTTTTCATAGGGGATGAGTTCTGAACTATCTGAATCATCATCTAAGGGTTCTATCTCTTCTTTCTTGAGAAGGGGTTCTCCTGGTGCAATTTGTTCTATGACATGAGAACAACCACCTTTGAGATGATAGGGTTTCTTCTTAAAGCCTAAGCCACCAGTATCTTTGTTGGCTCTACCAATATGTGAAATGGGTGTCACAAGACCCTTTTCGCTAATTCCTAGAGGTCCTTGACTGGAATATCCCATCTTGGCTATCAATTTGTTCCTTGGACCATATGAATTAGAAGAGGTTGTAGGTGCTATAGATTCACTAGGTTGAACAATTTTAGATTCAGAATCCTCTTTATATAGCCATGCCAGCACAGCTTCATCCTCTTCAAATTCTTGTTTGGATACTTGCTCCACCACAAAATTTCTTTTGTATGCTTCCATAGGTTCCTTAGGTTCTGATTTAGGCTGCTTCAAGGATTGTCCATACGACTAAGGTGAGATTGGGAGAGATGTCAAAGACAAGACTGGCTCTATAGTGTATTCTCCCATCCCATTTTCTTTGATATTGATCTCTTTAGCAATGTCTTCCATCTTGGATGTGGAAGCCACATTTTGTTGCTTGATGGAAGATTCTCTGTTATTAGGAACAAGCTTATCGGCACTTTCCTTCAATGTATTGCAAGTTGTACTCAGATTTGCTGGGATAGTAACTTCTACCCCTTCATAGGGAAATTTCAAGCATTGATGGTATGTAGAAGGAATAGCTTGCATTTCATGGATCCAGGGTCTCCCTGGAAGGATATTGTAAGCCAATGGTAGATCAAGCACCTGACATGTGGTATCTTTGATGACCGGACGCACTCGGATGGGTAAGACAATGGTGCCTTTAGAAGATCTTTCCTGCTCATCATAGGCCTTTATAGTGATCTTCTTTTGAGGATCAATAGCCATCTCTAAGAATCCCAACTATGTGATTAAGTTGTAAGAACAAATGTTGAGGCCCACGCCCCCATCTATCAACACACGTTTGACTCGATGGTTCTGGATCAAGACTTCTATGTGCAAGGGCTGATTATGTGGGTGACTTAGGGAGTTGTCATCTTCCTCTGAAAAGAAGATATATTGTGGAGACGTTAGATGACCAACCATAGTCTGGAATCTGTCTAGATCTAGATCATCAGGAACATTAGAGCCAAGCAAAGCTTTGTCTAGGATATCTTTGCGAGCTGGAGATATTTGAAGTAACTCAAACATAGAGATTTTGGCATTGGTATGCTGGAGTTGTTGGACGATGCTGTAAGATGTAGGTCTTGTATCCTTTGGAGTGGAAGATTTTAAGGCAGTCTTCTATCTAGAAGCATATGTGAGATTGAAAGGTATCTTAGGGACATTAGATGAACTTGGTGTTTATCCTTTCAGATGAGCCTGAGCTTGTGATCTGGTAACCGCATTAGCCAAGGAATGATTTCTATCTCTTCGTACAATCGTGATGACATTGCAGCTCTCAGAGAGACATGGTTCAACCATATTGATGACAGCATTGTTTCCCAGATAGGCATAGTTGACTTTTGCCCCCATGTTAGGCTGAGAAGTGGAAACTCCATTGCCATGTTGTGGAAATGGTTCTGTAAATGCTGTGTGATCATTATTGCTGGTAGGATTATCAATCATGATGTCCCCTTGATCTATCAAGTCTTGAATGGTATGCTTCAAGTGAAAGCATCCATTAGTTCTATGGCCTTTAGTCCGATGGAAAGCACAGTATTCATTATCTTTCCACCAATATGGTTTTGGATCCAGATCAGGGTTTTAGATTGGTGGTAAAGAGATCATGTTATCAGCTATCAGGGTTCTCAGGGCAGATTCCAAAGATTCTCCCAGGGGAGTAAACTTTCATTTATTATCCCATCGTTTGAATGGCTTCTTTGGAGATGGCTCAACAGATTTTTGCTCTAAAGCTTCAATGGCTTTGGTGGCGAGGGTGAGATTTTAGGCCGGTGCCTTTGATGGGGTGTGGATAGTGTCAACAACACCATCAGAGATGATACCTTTGTTTCTATTCCAGCTCTTATTTTTATCTTTTGAGCTAGATCCAGATTTAGACTTGTCCTTTTGAAGTGTGATTTCTCCTTTCTTGACAAGTACTTTCTCAATCTTGATTGCATTATCCACCATTTTATCAAAAGATACATGATCTTGCATTTGTAATGGATAATTGAGCTCTGAAACAAGGTTATTGATAAAGATTTCAAGTTTCTCCATTTTGGGAATTTGTCTAGCATATAGAGAGAACTTCTTTCTCCACCTCTTGAGGAAAGTTAGGAATGATTCCCTTGGATATTGCTTGAGGTTACAGATATCGATCATGGTGACCGGATGTTGAATATTGTAGGAATATTGTTGATAAAACAATTTAATCAATTCCTCAAAAGTTTTGATCGTAGAAGGTAATCTTGAAAACCACTAAATGGATGCTCCTCCCAAGGATCTAGGAAAAAGACACATTAGATAAGTTGGTTCATGCATGAATTCCATGGATTGCGTACAGAACTCTCTGACATGATCTTGAGGATCAGAGTGTCTGTCATATTTGTCATGCTTTGGTATCTCCACTCTTTTTGGGAATGGTGGCATATACAAGTTTTTGTCGAACGGGAAAGGACATAGGGCCTCCATGGAGAACTCCTTGGGTTCCTTCTCCTTCTTAAGATTGTTAAATTTGATTTGTATAGCATGCATCTATTTTGTCATAGCTGTGAGTGGAGTTTCTTCCTCATGTGTGATTATATCATCAATGTTAAAGTTGGGAGGAAGCTTAGCCCCTTCCTGGGCTAATTGTAAAAAGTATGCCTCTCTATCCACTTTCAAGAAATGCCTCATCATTCTGTTGAATTCATCATCATTCTAACATCGATGGATTTCAAAGGGGGTAGGTTCTTGGTCGGCGTTATGTTGAGAATGGTGTCCTTGGGACCCTCCTCCTAGAGAACCATGGTTTGTCCCTGCTTGAGACATGGTAGGAGTTTTTGGGCTCCCTAGAATAGATTGAGGAGGAGTTTTTTGGTTACCTCTGTGAGTTGATAAAGGAGGTATGTAACCAATTTTCAATCAAAAGTTACCGAGACCGTCATCTTCGTAGATACCTAACTTGATGAGTTGTTCAAGAGTTGGACCTTGGGTATTGGTCAAAAGTAAGTGCTGAGATGTTTCTTCTAATTTCTTGTGTGAAGAAGCTCTGGTCTCCACATTAACTTTGAATGAAACAGAAGAAAAGGACGAAGACAACTGAAGAACAATTTGATTCGAGAAAATCAGATGACGCAACCTTGTCAAGATTATGATAGTTTTGAAGATCTGATGAGATGTGGGTGAAGGAAACTGTGCCCTGGATGTATGGGATAGATCGCCCAAAAGATAGCGGACACGAGTTCTCAACACTTAGTCTATTTTTGAAGATTGATTGAAGATTGATAGTTATGACAAGGTTTTGACACGAGATAAAAAGGACTCAAATTGATCAAACAGAAGACTAGATCAGATTCAAAAGATGAAACTCAAAAAATGGTAGAATGCTCAATAGCTACTACTCTGTTCCTGACACAATGATATTTTTGACAGATTCTGGAACTAGGCTGGAAACATTGGATATCTTGCAATTTGACAATTTTTGACAACTTTCTCAAATTTTTCCAAACGACACTCTGCAGACTCGTACGAAACTGGGTAGTCTTTGAAATGACAGTTGCTAAACTCGTATGACAGTTGGGTAGCAATGAAACGACAGTTGTCAATATCATATGACAGTTGCTAACAAGGTTTTGACTTTCTTGAATTTGTTGGCATGAAAACTCGTACAACACTGGGTTCTCAATCGTACGATAGATGGGTTATACTGAAATGACACTTGACAAAACTCGTACGACTTTTAACTTCCTGAAATGACTTTTGACTCCAGAAAATATTTTACGTCAATTTTTGCAAAATTTAAGGTCTTCAATTTTGGATTGTTTGCAAATTGTACTGTCCAGATTTTGAAGGTTATACCAGATTTGATCATTTTTTTAATAGCCAAGTAGATAAACAAGCACGCAGAATAGCAAACAAGTGATTCCAAGCACGTCTAAAAATAATGAACAAGGGCAAAAGCAACCTTGCGCATGAACAATCAAGTGACCAAATTGTGCTAATCCTGAGAGTACTAATTGTGTATGTTCTGAAAAGTTTTGCAATAACACACATATACCTGAAAGTGAAAAATTGGCCTCTCTAGGGTTTTTAGTAATGGTTTGACTCTGCAACTTTTATGATTCAAAGGGGTGAACTCGAATCCCGGCGCACCAGGGTTTTGACACAGTCCGAGAACTTAATCTTCAAGAGCTGCTAGGGAGATCTGACAACCCAACAATGAACCATACCCGTGGAGATTTCTTCCACAAGGACATTTATATAGCGGCTGTCACTACCATGGCAAAAATGGCTATTACTGCTTGAGGTTCCGTCAATGCAGTTTTCCCTGTGAAGGGATTGTCCGCTACGGTTAACCCTCTCTAAAGGTGACTCACAGATTTATACCACAAGGGGACTTGGCTCCAGATTCAAAGTTTTGACACCTCTTCACTTTTAACCCAAACAAAGCAAGCAGATTAATCCGACACGCTAAGACAAAGTTTTGTTCCACCAAGGTCTGTGATATCAACTCCACGTGATCTATCAACCTCTCCAGGGAGAGAATGTATCAATCAATAAGAGAAGACGCACTAACCAATTTTGATTCACCAAAGCTCGTGATATCAACTCCACGTGATCTATCAACCTCTCCAGAGAGAGAATGTGTCGATCAATAAGAGAAGACTCACTAACCAAGTTGAATGTGAAACGCACTAAGTATCCTCCCTACCTACAAGGATTCTATCGTCAAGAAGGATTTCGTTGGGAATCCAATCTCTCAAAAATCATGAATAGTGTTCATAGGGCCTAATTACTATGTGAGCATAGATGTATGTTCCGAAAGCAAATCTACCAAAAGCATCCAAAAAGTAGAAAGAGGAACACTTAACGCTTAAAGCGAATATGAGATGAGTCCATAAGGTGGAACACTTAACACCTCACACAAGCTAAAAATGAGTCACCAACTTAGAAAACAAGTGAGTTCCTAAAAGCACAAAAGGGTTGCCAAGTGGAACACTTAACGCTTCTGTCCTATTGACCCCTCCCCTTTATGGTGCTGAGATTGCAACCATGGGGTGGAAATGAGGGGCCGGTGGATTAGCGAGTCCAATAACCCAAGATAGCAATCAAGATCAATCACAAGTATTCTAAGACTACTTAATGAATCCTTAAGGGGTCACAACCTAGTATCAAATTATGCAAGTGTGTAGAAATATATCAAAAGCATGAAAAGATGCACACAAGCTTGACACATGAGAGATTTATTTTAAGTCCAAATCAAAATGTTTTCAGAAGAAGGAGAATACCTCATGATCCTCACAACGCGCTTAGTAGATTTTACCTGATTTTTAGCAATTCTTGCACTTTTCCTAATCAAAACTAGCAGAGAGCAATCAAAAATAGAGAATTTCACTCATCAAAATTAGCAGTTAGCCGAAATATAAAAATCAAATCTGATACTCTGCTGTGAAAAATGAAACGACAGTCAAAAATTGGTACGAAAACTCGTACGACAGTGGGTATGCTCCCAAACGACAGTCCAGAAACTCATACGACACTGGGGATGCTATCATACGACAGTTGAGCTCCCAAATGACAGTGGGTATGTAATGAAATGAGTCTCGATCTGATAGACTGTCGTACGACAGTGGGGCCAGTATCATACGATAGTGGGTATGCTCCCATACGACATTTGTCAGAAACTCGTACGACAGATGTACGGACAAAAATTAAAAATCACAGTTTTGCACAGATCCCGAGAAGAAAAAGATAGAAATTGATAGAATTGAATTGGAAACCCATTTCAGGGCCCCACGATGGGCACCAGAAATGTGTGTGTGAAAATTGTACCTGATCTGTAGACACAACACTCAGTAAAACATTAGAGGTTAGTGATAATCAAAATCGTGCAAAATTGAAAACTATCTAACCAAGCAATTTACTGCCTTCTAATAGGTGCGAGATTAATGTTCTCATATTGTAATCGAGATCAATGACCTAGACGACACCTAAATGAAGGATTTGAATACAAAAGATGGATATGAAATTGAATGCAATTAATCTATATTTTTGATATTTTCTATGCAATAAGAATGATAAACTGATATGCTATGAATGCTATTGAAAACTGATATGAAATGAATGCTAAATGATCTAACAATGAAGATTCTAACAATGATATGAAAACTATGAAATTCTATGCTAAGATATAAAAACTATGCAATTGAAATTGATCTCACAAAGCTTTGAATTCGCAAGTTGATTCCTCAGCCTCCAATTCTCCAGCATGATTGTGCAAAAATATGAGATGAATTATGAAGAGCTGAAGCCTTTAATTTATAGAAATCCAGGGCTTTGGAGGTGCATGGAAAAAAGCCATAAATCACTCAAATAACTCAGCTTGATTTTTGAGTTATCTGATAATAACAGATAATTAAGTCACAAAAACATGCAAAAGCTAAGCTTTAACTCAAAATAGAGTTTAGCTTTAATTGATAATTGACAATTGTCTACTTTTATGATTGTGCATGTTTTATTTGTGAATTAATTTAATAATAAAGTGATTTATGCTCAACTTAACTGATTTTTGAAATAAAATAATTAATTTATGGGTTAATTAACTATTTTATCAAACTTTTATTAAAAATTATATTATTAAATAATGACAACATGCTTTAATTAATTAAATAAGAATTTAATCAATTATTCATAGGAATTTTGATTTATTGTCAAAATTAAATAATACAATTAATAATAGATAGAATTAAATTTAATTAAACAATTAAGTGGCAAATATTAAATCTAATTAATTAAATATGAAAATATTCAATTAATCAAACTTTAGGATAATTGTGATTTATTGCCAAATAATTATAAAATTAAAGATAATTATGATGATTAGGAATATTGCTAGGAATATTCTCCGACGCAAAATTTAAGATAATCAATTAAGATTTGATGATGTTTAGATGTGCCTTAGATTAGGACTTTGATGTCGATTTCGTTCGAATTGAAGATGTAGGAGGTTAATGAACTTATAGGCCATTTTTGGGGTATTACAACCTCTAGCTTTTGTTGGTTGGCCATCTTAGGCGAATAATTTGGGTTGGCCTTCTTCCAAAGGCTTTCCCAAGTTGGCGTTGGTGATCTCTTTGTGGCGTGAGGATAAGGAGGATGAAGAAGATAATGCAAATGGTTGGACCATGCTAGATTCTGAACCAACTCAAGAGCTAGGATGGGGGAAGAAGGATGAACCAGACCCTTCACCTCCTTCGGCTATTGCCTTGGCTCCTTGAGAGTATTTCTCTTTTGGGCTTGGCTCATTTTAATGTTGATTTCTGCTTCTAGACACGACCTATGTGATTTTTTTTGTGTGTTGTTAACTATTTTTGGGCCTAGCCCATATGACTGGGGCTTTGCCCACGTGACTTGCGGGGAGTAACTTCTTCCTCCCATTATTATTTTTAAAGTAGATGTATTTTTGATATTTAAGTTAATATAATTTGGTCAATAATACCATAAAAAAAATGAAATAGATAACAAAGATGTCTAGCTCATTAATAGCTCCAATAGACCCTTATATGACATAAATGCACATCCATTATTTCTTCTCTCTACTTTCAAAATATCTATGATAGTTCCCATGTGATTGGATTGGCTTAGGATATATTCAAACATTTAGATTTGGGGATACGACAAATTTCTCGTGCACATCATTATTCCTTTTCTATTGAAATTAATGTATTGGTAATCATCACAAATTTTATGTGTTGAGCCCAAACATCAACGTGTATCATATCCATTGACCCCATGGAACTCATAAAAAGGATTTTGAATTTTAATGTTAGGGACATATGTAAAAATATGCAATCCATTGCATGGAAGAAAGAGTGATCACGTTAGCCATAGGAAGGTACTGCAATATAATACATGAGGATTTTAAAGTCATTTGAGGTCAAATATACATAATACTTGAGGCCGCTTGCCCATTGTTAAAAATGTTGACATTAAGTGTGTAATACCCCAAAAATGGGCTATAGGTTCATTAACCTCCTATATCGACACATCGAACGAAATCGACATGAAAGTCCTCACCAAAGGCACATTTGAACATCATCGAATCCTAATTGATTATCATAAATTCTGCATCGGGGAATATTCCTAGTAATATTCCTAATTATCGTAATTATCTTTGATTTAATGATTATTTGGCAATAAATCCTATTTATCCTAAAGTTTGATTAATTGAATATTCTCAATATTTAATTAATTAAATTTAATTCTACCACTTAATTATTTAATGGAAGTTAATTCTATTTATTCTTAAATTGTATTATTTAACTTTGACAATAAATCCAAAATCCTATGAATAATTGATTAAATTCTTATGTAATTAATTAAAGCAAGTTGTCAATTTTTAATAATATTGTTTTTGAATAAAAGTTTGAAAAATAATTGATTAACGCATAAATCAATTGTTTTATTTTTCAAAATCAGTTAAGTTAGAAATAAATCACTTTGTTATTAAATTAATTCATATTAAATCATGCACAATCATAAAAGTAGATAACTATCAATTATCAATTAAAGCTAAACTCTATTTTGAGTTGATCTCTGCTTTTGCATGTTTTTGTGAGTTAACTATCTTTAATTCCTTGTTGACTCAAAAATTAACTAGAGTAATTTATGGCTTTTTCCATGCATCCCCAAAGCCCTAGATTTTTATAAATTAAGGCTTCAGCTCTTCATTTGAGATCCATCCACGAATTGCACACTCACATTATGGAACTGGAGACTGAAGAATCGATCTTGAGAATTCGAGTTGTGAGATTTTCATTTGTTATTGCATAGTTTTCATATCATTTCTTAGCTTAGTTTTCATATCAGTTTTTCATTCTAGAATAGTTTCATATCTAGTTTTTCATATTATTGCATAGAAAAACCAAAAAAATAGATTAATTGCATTCATTCCATAGCTAGATTTTGCATTCAAATCCTTCGTTTAGGTGTCATCAAGGTCACTGATCTTGGTATGATCTGAGAATACATACTCTCATCTACTAGAAGGCAGTAAATCGTCTGATTATATTAGTTTCATTTATTGCACGATTTCGATTTAAGCTAACCTCTAATGTTTTACTGAAGTGTTGTGTCTAAAAATTAGGTACAAAATTCACACACACATTTCTGGCACCCACCGTGGGGCCCTGAAATGGGTTTCCCTTCAAATTTTATCAATTTCTATCATTTCTTGTCTTTTTTGTTCCAAGCTATGATTTTTATTCTCTGTCCGTACAATTTTCGTATGAGTTTTGTCAGAAACTCATACCAGGAAATACCCACTATTGTACAATAGTTGATTTGATCGAGGATCACATAAGTAGAAACCCACTGTCATCTGGAAGCTCGATTGTCATTTGATCTGATACCTAGTGTCCTATGAGTTTCTGGACTGTCGTCTAGAAGGTAACCCACTGTCGTACGAGTTTCAGTGCCAGGGTTTCAATTATCATTTCACTTTTTTAGGCAGTTTGTCAGATTTGGTTTTTAGATTTTGACTAACAGCTAACCCTAACAATTGAAATTCTCTATTTTTTTATTAATTTTCACTGATTTTTTATTGGAAAAAGTGCAAGAATTGCTAAAAATAGGTAAGAATCTACTAAGTGCATTGTGAGGAGTTCAGGTAACCTTCTCAGCTGATAACATTTCGATTTGGATTAAAATGAACATCTTGTGTGTCTAGCTTGAGTGACTTTCTTTTCCATATCACACATTTCATTTGGGCTCTAAAAATGAACATAGATTTTCTTTCAGCATCTTTGTTACACATAGTAAATAGGCCCTATGAACACTATTCATGGCTCTTGAGAGAGTGAGTTTCCAATGAAACTCTTCTCAACAAAAGAACCCTTGTAGGTAGGGAGGATACTGAGGGAGTCTCACGTTCCACTAGATTCGTGTGTCTTCGAATTTTGATCGAGGCATTCTCTCTCCGGAGAGGTTGATAGATCACAAGGGGTTGACGTCATAGATCTTTGTGAGATAATCTTGGTCTTAGCGTGTCAGATTAATCTGTCTGCTTTGTTTGAGTTAAAAGTGAAAAGGCTAGGGGATTATGCTCTACTTCCTTTTTGGATAGTACTAGAAACCCAAATCCTTGAATCTAGAACCAGTCTCCATGTGGTATATCTTGTGAGTCACCTTTAGAGAGGGTTAACCGTAGTGGACATTCCCTTAATTGGGTCAACCACGTTGACGAAACCTCAAGCGGTAATAGCCATTTTCACCGTGGTAGTGACAACCACTATATAAATGTCCTATTGGAAGAAATCTCCATAGGTGTGGTCTCTTGTTGGGTTGTCAGATCTCCCTAGTAGATCCTGAAGATTAAGTTCTCAGACTGTGTCAAAACCCTGATGCACCTAGATTGGAGTTCACCCGAGTCAAACCATTACTAAAAACCCTAGTGAGGCCAAATTTTCATTTTCTAGGAATATGTGCATTAATGCAAAACTTTTTGGAACATACACAATTAGCACTTCTAAGGATTAGCACAAATAAGTCACTTGATTGTTCATGCACAAGGTTACTTTTTCCCTTGTTCATTGTTTTCAGACATGCTTGAAATCACTTGCTTGTTGTTTTGCGTGCTTGCTTATCTATATGGTTACTGAAAATGAACAAATCTGTTACAATCCTCAAATTTGGACATTGAAATTTGCAAACAATTTGAAACTGAAAACCCAAAATTTGCAAAAATTGAAGTAAAACACCTTTTTGGAGTCAACAGTCATTTTGTAAAGTCAGAAAGTCATACAACTTTTGGCTATTATTGTTTCAGAACCCCCAGATTATCGTATGGTATCAGGTATATTGTCATACGAGTTTTGTTGCCAGTCAATTTCAAAAAGTTAAAATTCCTGCTATCAACTGTCGTGTGAGTTTTGTAATAGTCATACGAGTTTTTCAATTGTCGTTTCATGCTATACCCACTGTCGTACAAGCCTACAGAGAGTCGTTTGAGAAATTTCAAAAGTTGTCAGAAAGTTGTCAGAACTATCAGAGACCCGGTTGTTCCAGCCTATTTCCAAATTCTGTCAAACAAATCACTGTGTTAGGAACAGAACAGAAAACACTGAGAATCCAATCATTTTCCTAAAGTGGCCTTTTGAATCCGATTTAGCCTTTTGTTTAATCGATTTGAATCTTTATCATCTTGTGTCAAAACCTTGTCATAGCTATCAATCTTCAATCAATCATCAAAATGGCTAAGTGTTGTGAACTCGTGTCCGCTATCTTTTGGGAGTCTACCCATACATCTAGGGCACAGTGTCTCTCATCTAAGTCAAATCTATGCTTCAATCAATCAAACCTTGACAAGGTTGCATCGTCTGATCATCTTGATTCAATTCCTTCAGTTGTCTTCATCATATTCTTTCGATTCACCCAAGGTTAATGGTGGAAACTAGAGCTTCCTCTCATAAGAAATCTAGGGAAATATCTCATACTTTACCTTTGACTCACATAGGTCCAAATTTTGAGAAACTCTTCAATTATGGTCTTTACGAAGATGACGGTGCTGGCAACCTTCGATTAAAAACTAGTTACATTCCTCCTTCATCAACTCATGAAGGCACCCAAAAAACTCCACATCAATCTATCCCAGGTAGAACTCCTACCATGTCTCAAGCAGGGACAAACTTGGGCTCTCAAAGAGCTCACTCTCAACATGGTGCAGATCAGGAATCCACACCTGAAGAAATTGCTCAATATCAAAATGATGATAACTTCAAACGAATGATGAAGCATTTCTTAAAAGAAGACAGAGAGGCATACTTTTTGCAATTAGCTCATCAAGGGGCTAAACTTCCTCCCAACTTTAATGTTGAAGATATCATTACACATGAGGAAGAAACTCCACTCACAGCTATGATGAAATAGATGCATGCCATGCAAGTCAAGCTTAATAACCTTGAGAAAGAAAAGGAACCCAAGGAGTTCTCCATGGAGGCCCTATGTCCTTATCCATTTGACAAAGACTTGTACATGCCACCATTCCCAAAAAGAGTGGGGATGCCTAAGTATGATAAGTATGATGGACACTTAGATCCCCAAGATCATGTCAGAGAATTCTGTACATAATCTATGGAGTTCATGCATGAACCAACCTATATGATGTGTCTCTTCCCTCGATCTCTAGGGGGAGCAATCATTCATTGGTTCTCTCGATTGCCTTCTACTATCAAAACTTTTGAGGAGTTGATCAAATTGTTCTATCAGTAATACTCCTACAATATTCAATATCCAGTCACCATGATCGATATCTACAATCTCAAGCAATATCCAGGGGAACCATTCCTGACGTTTCTCAAGAGATGGAGGAAGAAATTCTCTCTATATGCTAGGCCTATTCTAGAAACTGAAAAACTGGAAATCTTCATCAATAATCTTGTCCCAGAGATCAACTATCCTTTACAAATGCAAGATCATGCATCTTTTGATAAGATGGTAGACAATGCGATCAAAATTGAAAAGGTACTTGTGAAAAAAGGAGAAATCACACTTCAAAAAGACAAGTACGAATCAGGTTCCAGTTCTAAAGACAAGAATAAAAACTGGAACAAGAATAAGGGCATTGTCACAGATGGTGTTGTTCATACTATCTATGCCCCATCAAAGGCACCAGCTTTCAATCTAACTATTGGTACCCAAGCCATAAAAGCTTCAAAACAAAAGGTGCCTGAATCATCTCAAAAGAAGCCAGAGTAAAAAAAGTGGTCCGCTGATAATAAACGAACGTTCACTCCTCTTCGAGAATCTTTAGAATCAGCTATGAGAACTCTACTAGCCAATAACATCATCTCTTTGCCTGAGATCTGACCACCTAATTCTGAGCCTAAACCAAAATGGTGGAGCGAGAATGAATTCTGTGATTTCCATCGGGGTAAAGGTCACAAAACTAATAATTGCTTACGCTTGAAACATACTATTCAAGATCTAATTGATAAGGGAGATATCACCATTGACAATCATAAAAGCAATAATGATCATACAACATTCACAGAACCATTTCTGAAACATAGTCAAGAAGTCTCATCTTCTCAGCCTAATATGGGGGCAAAGGTCAATTATGCTTACCTTGGAAATAATGTTGTTATCAATATGGTTGAACCTTGTCTCTTTGAACATTGCAATGTCATCACAATTATACAAAGAGATAGAGATCATTCTTCAGCTAACGTAGTTACTCGATCACAAGCTCAGGCACATCTGAACAGACAAATCCCAGATTCATCACATGTCCCTAAGATGCCCTTCAATCTTTCTTTCGCTTCCAAATAGAAGGCTATTTCTAAATCTTCCAATCCTAAAGATACGAGGCCAAGATCTTATAGCATTGTTCAACAACTCCAACACACTAATGTGAAAATCTCCATGTTTGAGTTGTTTCAAATATCTCCAGCTCACAGAGCCTAAACAAAGCTTTGCTCGGATCCAATGTTCCTGATGACCTTGATTTGGACAGGTTCTAGACTATGGTTGGACATCTTACGTCTCCACAGTACATATCCCTTTCAGAGGAAGATGACAACTCCTTGAGTCACCCACATAACTAGCCCTTGCATATAGAAGTCTTGATCCAAAACCGTAGAGTCAAACGTGTGTTGATAGATGGAGGCGCTGGCCTAAACATTTGTTCTTACAACTTGATCACACAATTGGGATTTTCAGAATTGGCCATTGATCCTAGAAAGAAAATAACTATCAAAGCCTATGATGAACAAGAAAGATCTTCTAAAGGCATCATTGTCTTACCTATCAGGGCAGGTCCAGTTATCAGAGATACTATATGTCAAGTCCTTGATCTACCTTTGGCTTACAACATTCTTCTAGGGAGACCATGGATACATGAGATGAAGGCTATTCCTTCTACATTTCACCAATGCTTGAAGTTTCCTTATGAAGGAGTAGAGGTCACTATTCCAGCAGACATATCCACCACTTGCAATACATTAAAGGAAAGTGCAAATAAGCTTGTGCCTAATAACAAAGAATCTTCCATTGAACCAACTAAAGAAGCATCCACATCTAAAATGGAAGATCTTGCAAAAGAGGTTAATATCAAAGAAAATAGTATGGGAGAATATACTATGGAGCCAGTCTTATCTTTGACATCTCTCCCTATCTCACCTAAGTCTTATGGACAATCTTTGAAACAATCCAAACCAAAATCTAAAGAACCTCTTGAGGCATATAAAAAGAATTTTGTAGCAGAACAAGTCTCCAAGCAAGAATTTGAAGAGGATGAAGTTGTGCTTGCATGGCTATATAAAGATGAATCTGAATCCCATGATATTCAAACTAGTAACTCAGCAGTACCAAAAGATCCTTCTAAGTCCTATGGCCTAGGAGATAAATTAATAGCTAAGATGGGATATTCAGGTAAAGGACCTCTAGGAGTCAGAGCAAAAGGTCTTGAGGCACCTCTTCCACATACTGGTAGAGCAAACAAAGACAAGGTTCGCTTAGGATTTAAAAAGAAACCCTTTTACCTCAAAGGTAAGTGTTCTCATGTCATAGAGAAGATCGCACCAGATGAACCTCTTCTTAAGAAGGAGGAAGTTGAACCATCAGATAGTGATTCAGACAGCTCAGAACTCATCCCCTATGAAAAATTGCCTAAAGAGATCAAAGACCTTCTTGATGATAAAGATGATCCAATCAAAAGAATTAATGTAGTAGAAACACAAGAACCTACTATCAATCAAGAGATAGTTGTAACACAAGAACTAGCTAATCTTGAAAACAATCAAGAAGAGGAAGGTGGTAGTTATTCTAAGACAGATTCTCATGAGTATGAATTCAAATCAGAATCTGAGGGTAACCCTTCTTGGGGTATTTATCCTGACTTTACTCATGTTCTTAGATTTCCTAGAGGCATAGATGAAGAATCTAATGACTATGAATGGGGAGCCATTCCAGAAGAAGATGAGCTTATTACAGAGAAACATGTTGATGTTATTCACCAATATGCACCTAAACCCAACGTAAGTCTAGAGCAAAATGATGAACCTATCGAGTCTAATCCACCTATGGCTGAATTGGACTCCCATAATGATGTTGAGCCTATTCACGAATTGAATGTCTTAAGTTTTAATATCACCTTTGAACTTGAGCATCGAGTTAGGACCAATGATGACAGATCCATATTTGTAAACACTATCTCCCAATCTTTCCCCACTTTGACTATCCAATATCCGGAACTTATTGATCAAACCTCCACAAATCCGAGCCAGGGTATTTATACCTTCCCAAATGACTATGCCCTTGCTTGTTACCTCAATGTAGTTGAGCCTATGAGTACTTCCATTAGTGAACCGAGTGTTAGCATGACGGAGTCGGACATCAAATATCTTAGTCAGAAAAATAAGAATAAAAAGAAAAAGAAAAAGAGTTCTGAGGGTGAAAACCACTTTGTGGCAGTCTCAGAACCTACAAAAGTAAAAATAAGATGTATCCAAAGGTGAAAACCTCTCTGAGGCACCTAAGGATGAGATATTTGATATCCTTCTGAGTCATTTATAGGATAGATCTCCAGTTCTAATTGAGCCCACTCAATCTATCAACTTGGGAACAACAGAAGAACCATAGTTGATTCATGTAGCACAATCTTTATCAGACGAAAAGAAGCAAAAATTTACAACATTCCTAACAGAGAAGAAGATCAACTTTGCATGGAAATATTCAGATATGCCAGGGTTGGATCCTAATCTTATAATGCATCATTTATCTATAGCTCCAAATGTCAAATCTGTCAAGCAAAAATTGAGAAAGATGCATCCTCATGTTGCACTCTTGGTAAAAGCTAGATTAGAGAAGCTCCTGAAAGCCAGATTCATTCAAGTTATTGACTATGTAGAGTGGATCTCTAATATTGTACCTGTTGCAAAACTAGATAAATCAATCAAAGTGTGCATAGACTTTAGAGATGTAAATAGAGCATGCCCTAAGGATGATTTTCCACTACCTAACATTGATATGATAGTGGACATGACTGTGGGCTTTGAGATGTATTCTTTAATGGATGGTTTTTCTGGATATAATCAAATAAAAATTGCTCCAGAAGATCAAGAGAAAATTGCTTTCACATGTGCATGGGGTACCTTCTGTTGGAATGTCATGCCATTTGGACTTAAAAATGCTAGTGATACAAATCAAAGAGCCATGACATCTATTTTTCACGACATGATGCATAGGACTATGGAGGATAATGTTGATGATACTTTGGCAAAATCTATGCTTAGGGCTGCACATCTAGATGACTTGAGCAAGATTCTAGACATAATGGAGAAATTTAGTCTCAGACTAAATCCTAAGAAGTGTGCTTTTGGTGTCACTTCTGGAAATCTCTTAGGATACATAGTTTCAAAGAAGGGCATTGAAGTTGATCAAGCTATAGTAAAGGCCATAATGGAAATGCAACCTCTAAAGAATATTAGTCAAATGAGGACATTGCAAGGAAGAGTCCAATCTATCAGAAGATTCATATCACAGCTAGCAGACATATCACAACCTTTTACAAAAACATTACATAAAGGTGTGACCTTTGCATGGAATGAAGAATGTGATAACAACTTCAATAATATCAAGAAGTATCTATCCAATCCTCCTATTTTGATGCCTCTTATTCATGGGAAGCCATTGATCTTATGTCTCTGCAACAGATACATCACTAGGGGCATTGCTTGCACAACATGATGAGAACAAAAAGGAAAGAGCTATATACTATATCAGTAGAACATTGGTTGCATATGAGAAGAACTATTCAATGATTGAGAAAGCTTGTCTAGCTATGATCTTTGCATCATAGAAACTAAGACACTACATGTTAGCTTATACCACACAATTGGTAGCTAAAATTGATCCACTCAAGTACCTACTAAGCAAAGTTGCCCTCACAGGTAGATTAGCTAAATGGGTTATGCTCTTAAGTGAATTTGACATTGAATATGTGGAAAGAAAGGCTATCAAAGGATATGTTATTGTTGATCAATTAGCAGATGCGCCTATGATTGATAATACACCAATGCAAATGGAATTTCCAGATTCCTCTATCATGACTCTTTCTTCTAGAGAATGATAATTATTCTTTGATGGGTCCTATCCACAGAATGGATCAGGAGTGGGCATATTGTTCATAACTCCTCAAGGATACTCAATCCCAAAAGCATTCAGATTAAATTTTCCTTGCACCAACAATATTGTTGAATATGAAGCCCTTTTGAATGGTATGAAAATAGCGATTGAATGGAGGGTAACAGAACTACACATTCATGGAGACTCACAACTGGTTATCCATCAAGTCAATGATGTGTACCAAACTAAAGATGAAAAGCTCATTCCTTACAAGAGAATGGTAGATGATCTAAAGATGTATTTCCTATCTATCACATTTGAGCAAATTCCTAGAACAGAGAATAAGGCTGCCGATGCAATGGCAATGCTATCTACTTTACTATAGCAGCCTGAACATGAGCTGTGCTATGAATTCCTGGTGGAAGCACTATCTTATCCTGCATATGATTCCCCCGAAACCCGCATGATCTACACTTTTGTTGGTCATGATTCATCCAGATACAAAAACCTATTTTCCTATCTCCAAGACCAAATCATTCCCGATACCTTCAACCGCCATGAAAAGAGATACTTATCCATAATGCCTCCTGATATGTCATCATTGGTCACGATATGTA
Organism: Chamaecyparis obtusa; assembly: GCA_027943335.1. Lineage (NCBI taxonomy): Eukaryota > Viridiplantae > Streptophyta > Pinopsida > Cupressales > Cupressaceae > Chamaecyparis > Chamaecyparis obtusa. The sequence continues at coordinate 33,476 of BSBK01008919.1, read as the reverse complement.
CAAACGAGCTCTAGATGGTACGCTACTTAGATGTTTAGAATGGGAAGAGTCTCAATGTGCATTAGAGGAAGTCCATGATGGTATTTGTGGGTCACACTCAAATGGTTTAACACTAGCTCGAAAACTTATTAGGGCTGGGTACTATTGGTCTGAGATGGAGAAAGAGGCTATCAAATTTGCTAAGAATTGTCAAAAGTGTCAAGTACATGGCAACCTAATTCATGCTCCAAGGAGAGATCTAATTCCCTTTACTACACAATGGCCTTTTCACCAATGGGCATTTGATCTTATAAGAGCTATACATCCTCATTCTTCTAATGGACATACCCATATAATCACAGCCACAGATTATTTTACAAAATGGGTAGAAGCATTCCCTTTGACACAAGCAACCGACAAGCAAATATCTATGTTCATATTGAACTATATCATATGCAGATATGGGATACCTCATTCCATAATCACAGATAATGGTGGAAAAATTCAAGAACAAAGACCTAGATGATCTATGTGCCAAATTCAAGATCACACAACATTGGTCACACATCTACTATCCTCAAGGGAATGGACAAGCAAAGACTTCTAACAAGAATCTATTGAAAATTTTGCACTGTACAGTTAATAAAACAAGTATCAAAACACCTACTGGGGCTACACCTTTCAATTTAGTTTATGGGTCTGAAGCGGTATTGCCTATTGAGGTTGAAATCCCATCACTAAGAATCAGAATGCATGGTCTAGTAACTAATGATGACTACAGAGTGTCTAGGTTGCAAGAACTTGAACTACTAGATGAGCGCAGACAAGTAGCATATGATCATCTCAGAGTGTATCAGAAGAGAATGTCTAGAGGTTACAACAAGAAAGTCAGACATAGAGAATTTTAGGTTGGTGATCTAGTCTTGAGAGAGAATCCTAAAAATCAATCACATCGAGAACGCAAAGGGAAGTTTGAACCCAACTGGCTGGGTCATTTTGTTATCACTGCTACTTTTGGCTCTGGTGCCTATCAACTCTCAATGACTGAAGGAGAACAGCTCTGAGAACCAATCAACATTCTCCATCTGAAGAAATTCTATGCCCAAGGCATTCAGTATATGGTACAATGTCCTGAAAAAATTATAAAAATCAGAAAAAGTCCTGAAAAAATGAACATCTTGTTGAAAACCTAGCAATGGGCACCTTGATGATTCACAAAAAAAGTAAAAAATATCAAAAGTACAAAAAAATTGAAAAAATGAAAAAATACAAAAAAATGAGAAAAAGAAGAAGTGCCTTGGTGAAAACTTGGAAACAGGCGCCTTGGTAGCAAAAATAGAATCTCTGCCAAGATGGTGAAAACTCGGCAAACGGGTACCACTTGTTTCAAAATGCTCCATCTATCAGCACAATCTTGGTCTTTCTCAACTTTTAGTCTTGCTTTAGTTTGTGCATATCTCTCGGTTTGTTTCTGCATTTTCAATTTTCAATAAGTCAGTTTGTACACCAATCAGCTCAAGCGTCTGTATCCTATCAATGTTCAAAACTTGGGGGCAATCAATGTCACATCCTATGGCTTCCAATGTATCTTAGGTGTATCATATCCAGTTAGAGTCCTTTGAAGCTTCATTCGAGTCAGTCAGTCAGTCAGTCTTGTCTCCAGAAAGGATTTTGCATCTACAACAATGCAATCAAACATCAAACACAAACTGAAAACAATTTGTGCTTTACATGCTTTTATCTCCTTGTATGCTTATTGATTCGCATTGAGATTTTCGCATATTGAGTCCCTTCGAGCTCTTCGATGATGTCCTTTACAGAATTTAGAGAGTGATGACTGGGGGCATAATTTTTTCTTTGTCTTCTGCTTGTATGTGAAAATCTAACAACTTTGGAAATTTTGGATTGAAATGGTGTCCGACTGTAAGAGCCTCTATCTCGAATTGGATGGCCATGCGTACCTCGACCATTGATACTCAGAAAACTCAAGGAATTTTGATCTAACTATTGTCTTTTTGAGTGAGTTCTTTCTCCTATTGTGAAACACGATCTTACCTAAGGATGTGAATGATAAAGGGTCGCTACGGGTAATTCACATTGGATTTTGAATGATCTCTTGACTGCTTGATGTGTTTGAACCACAAGGCATATTCAGGTCATCATGATGTTTATGTTCTGATGCTTATACAAATTGCTATATCAAAATGGACATGATATTCAGGTCATCCTGGTGTTTGTGCCTTGATGCTTATATCTAATCCGACATTCCAAAAACAAAATCAATACTCATATATCCATGGTTTCCTAATTAGTGGGTGTTGTATTGATTCATGTGCATGCAAGTCAATATTCATATGTCTATAGTTTCATAACTAGTGGGCATTGTATTGATTTATCTGGTTACCTAAAAATTTAATGATGAGAATAACTGACATATGATCAGTGACTAGGTCCTAGGTCTTAGGTTGCATTTCATTCTGCATGTCTCTTGGCATTTTGCATGTTTGCATGATCTCACAAATGACTCAACGAACTTCATTGCTTAAACAATTCTTCAAATATATCTTCGAATCTAACAAGAGCTAAAACCTAACTTGAAGTCTCTTCAATCGAATCGCAAGCAGTTACTATCCTGGGTTACACATCCTTTTTGACATAAGACTGAGTACTTGTCTTCATCAATACCTGCAAAACATATCATGTGTATCGTTGCATTTACATATCATAATCATTTGTTGCATTACAATTCATCCATGTGCATAAGCATAAATCATACATACATATTTCCATAATCAAATACATTTGCATAACATCCATACCTTTGAAAGAAATCATTGCATTGCATTTATCCATACATACATTCTACTCTATCCATAACATAAGCATAACATGATATCATCATAAATCGAAACATGACAAGTACACATGAAGTCACAACCAAAATATCGATCTCATATATATCAAAAATCTCGAACTAGTCAGGGGTGCACTACTGGCACAATATACAAAAGAATAAGCTCAGCTGAGCTATTAGAATCAGTATGGTATATCAATGTTCACAAAGAGTACAGTATATTAGAATCAACCGATCAAAAATGTCAGAACGTATCACAGATCAATCAGCTATCAACATGATCCTTTGCATCTGGTGGAGGTGGAGGTGGTGCATCAGGCACTAGCTCTGCTCTCGGGGCCCTAGCTCCCTCTGATGCCATCATGAGCTGCGAGTAGGTAGGGACCCTCTATGCTGAAGGAACTGCAGTATAATAAGCTGAAACATAATATGCAGATCTTGAGGTCTGATGAATCACCTCTGCCTGTAACTATTGTACCTCTCTAGTGAGTGCAGTGCGTTGTCTATTAGCCTCTATGAATCTCTCCTCCCACCTAGCAATGCATATCTTCAGGTCCCTGACCTGAACTCTGAGACGTCTAATGGTCTCCTGTGGGGTAGGAGGAACAACTGGCATATCAGTATCAGGGGCCACCTGCTCTGTAGTCTCTGCTCTCTGCGCCTTGCGGCGTCTGACCTCTGCACCTAAATTGAAACCAGTATCCCCCTCTATAAAGTCCATACCACCAGCCACCACCTACTCAGCTACAAGTACCTCATCTGCCAAACCAACTCCACCTAATGTGCCACCCTCTCCTCTAGTCCGTCTATGAGAACCGGAAGATCTGCCTACTGTGGCACTAGTAGGACGAGGGGCCCTCACCTGTCCTGATGGTCTTTGTGGTGGAGCCATCACTCTGGGTCTCAGAGGTGTGGGGTGTACCATAGGAGCCTGTGTAGGTCTGGGACCCTATCCCATCGGAGCACCAGTAACATCCATTGCCTCCTCCATGGAGGGTATCAGCTCAGTAGGATCTGAAAATCTATGAATGGGGTGATCAACGAGCCATGAGATGAATCCGTCAGTAACACCATCATCTAGTACATCTGGTTTATACTCCCAGTCCCTGTCGACAATAGCAATGTACTCCTATGAACACAAAGCATAAGAGAGCCTCTATGTCCATCCGAGTCCAATCTCACGCCCTATCCGTGCATATGTGGCGTAATCCTCTGGTTCATCCTAAATGCGTCCATACTATCGCCAGACCCTGGTAATCAAAAATCTCTCTATGGTGGAGGAGGACCTCCCAATCAGTACACAACTCTGGAAGAAATAGCTAAACTGCTCTCGAGCAGTAGGCCAAGGCTCAACGGCTACATATGGTCTCCAGTGAACAAATGTCATATCATCGAGGCATCGCCTTCTATACTCTACATGGCCCATCCATCCCTATATAACATATCCGACATATCTATATATGACAGGCTCCTGAGGCTGCCTCTAAGAAGTACAAATGGGTCTCAACACGGGGATATGCTCCCACGCCCATATTTGTAGAACAAGAGCTCCTGCGGCAAAAGATTTTCTCTCCTGATACACCACCTTGTGCATCTCAGAGAACATATGTGCTAATAAACACTGACCCCATGCTAACTCAACAGGAGTGGCCATCAACCGTGCTACCATAGGGGCCCAGCCCATCAAAAGACCATTCTGCTGACGATCGAACATAATGATACCACCAATCATACCAGCAATAATACACTCTAATCGGTGTGTCTGTCCATATCTTTGTACCAAGGTCTCCCAGGAAATGGAGGCCATCATCTGAGTATCATCTCCGAAGAGACGTCTAAAAGCTAACACACCTGAGTTCCCCGAACTCACATACTCTGGTCTCCTAGCAGCATGAAATGGAATCCGTAGTATCCGGTACACATCCTTAGGAGTAACAGTAAGCTCCCCTATCGGTAAATGGAAAGTCTAGGTCTTTGAGTGAAACCTCTCAATCAATGCAATCAAAAGCCCATGATTTACCCTAATCTCGGGTAAATGTATCAAGTGCTCGAAACCACAAGTAGCAAGGTGAACTCTCATCAGATCCAGAAGTGAAACGCACAATCTTTGTGTGGCAGGATGAGAGATCCGTACATGCACATTTGGATATACGACCTACACAGCACAGAAATAGGGAATCCTATCAGTATTTGGGTCACCAAACAGGTTACAAAGACAGAAATGGCGCAGTTCAGTATTTCAGAAGGTAGGTGAACAGGTCAGCAATTAGGCTAAGGAATCAGAAAAGTCAAAAATTAGACCTAATACTGAGTTTTGAGCTCATTGTTTTCCATACGACAGTTCAGACTAGCATGAAAAGTCATATGACTTTCCGCACCATACTAAACGACAAACCATAGTAGCACGACAATGTATTCCTCCTCGTACGAGTTATGAGGGACCTGATGGAATGTCGTACGACTCATGGGTCCCTCTGATACGAGTCGTGGAGGCTTATCAAACGACAATCTAGCTACTCTTGAAAAGTCATACAAGTCTCGTTGGGGAGTCGTACGAGTTTTCGTGCATGCAAAATTCAAAAACAGAAAAGACATATGAAAATTTCTAAAATCTTATAAAACATGGAAAAATTGACATTTTAGCAAGGCACAGAGGTCCACCTACCGAATGTCCATACTGTCAGGGTCTCTGGTGTCTCCGGTTGCGCTCAAATCGGTGTGAACTCACAGGTACCTTCGGTTCCGCTGCTCTATCTGCCATTTTGCTTAGAGGCCTCCACAAAGATTTCTAAAGTCAAAAGGTTGAAATGAATTGAAAATGACTCTTCCAACCTTTATATAGCTTTTGACCTAATTTTCAAAAGTGCTCCGTTTTTACAAAAATTGCACCCCTGGCTAATTTTGACATTCTAAACCCATTTTCGGGATCAAAATCAAAATTTGAGATCATTTACTATGTTAAAATCACAATTTAAAATTTGTGGACGCAGGACGGTCTACTGCTTACATAATCAACCTTCAATCATCATAGAAATCTAGAATTCAACTTAACTGATTATCTCACATCAAACTATCAAAATTTCAATTTGGTCAACTCATGGTCAAACCTAGTCAAACTTGGTCTTTTGGACCCTCCAATGATGCAAAATGTGTTCTCGAATGTGTTTAACCACTTCTCAAATCAATTAACATGCTTCTGAACCACATAACATTGACTTTTCTTGTCAGATTTCAATTTTAATCCCGAAGGGGGCATGGTATTGCACATCATTCAAAGTCTGTAATCTATATCTGTAATCATATCTTTCCTCAGTAATCCAGACAACAACCACATCTAGTTGTTGATTCATCAAAAGACCTCATCGCTCGGGGCAAATCAATCATCACTCGGGGCATATTAGATTCATCGAGATCCATATCAATCTGATATTCTCTTAATCTTGTAAATTGTATCAGTTTTTGTAACTATCGATTCAATTGTGTTATTTCCTTGGTTCTTCGAAAACTGAAGGGTTCGAATGTGATACCAATGTGATTCAATATAAGGACAATCAGGTCTGGAATCAGTCACTCACTTTTTTGCAATCATAAGGTTCGGAATCAGGTGTTTTGACACTTTTTCGCAATCATCTGTTCATTACTGTTATAGTTAACATTATCTTTGGTCATTCAGGACCTATTATCTTCATATCAATCTTTCAATCAGCTTCTATTTCATATCAATATCAATTTCAAACATCAGTTTCAAACATCATACACAAACTGTCTTTGAACCACTGTGCTTCGCACAATAATTCAAAGAGGGGCAAAATGTAATACCCCAAAAATGGGCTATAGGTTCATTAACCTCCTATATCGACACATCGAATGAAATCGACATAAAAGTCCTAACCAAAGGCACATCTAAACATCATCGAATCCTAATTGATTACCATAAATTCTGCATTGGGGAATATTCCTAGTAATATTCCTAATTATCCTAATTATCTTTGATTTAATGATTATTTGACGATAAATCTTATTTATCATAAATTTTGATTAATTGAATATTCTCAATATTTAATTAATTAGATTTAATTCTGCCACTTAATTATTTAATGGAAGTTAATTCTATTTATTCTTAAATTGTATTATTTAATTTTGACAATAAATCCAAAATCCTATGAATAATTGATTAAATTCTTATTTAATTAATTAAAGCAAGTTGTCAATTTTTAATAATATTATTTTTTAATAAAAGTTTGAAAAACAATTGATTAACCCATAAATCAATTGTTTTATTTTTCAAAATCAGTTAAGTTGGAAATAAATCACTTTGTTATTAAATTAATTCATATTAAATCATGCACAATCATAAAAGCAGATAACTATCAATTATCAATTAAAGCTAAACTCTATTTTGAGTTGATCTTTGCTTTTGCATGTTTTTGTGAGTTAACTATCTTTAATTCCTTATTGACTCAAAAATCAACTAGAGTGATTTATGGCTTTTTCCATGCATCTTCAAAGCCCTAGATTTCTATAAATTAAAGCTTCAACTCTTCATTTGAGATCCATCCACGAATTGCACACTCACGCTGTCGAACTGGAGGCTGAAGAATCGATCTTAAGAATTCGAGTTGTTGCGAGATTTTCATTTGTTATTGCATAATTTTCATATCATTTCTTAGCTTAGTTTGCATATCAGTTTTTCATTCTAGAGTAGGTTCATATCCAGTTTTTCATATTATTGCACAGAAAAACTAAAAAAATAGATTAATTGCATTCATTCCATATTTAGATATTGCATTCAAATCCTTCGTTTAGGTGTCGTCAAGGTCACTGATCTCGGTATAATCTGAAAATACATACTCGCATCTACTAGAAGGTAGTAAATCGTCTGGTTAGATTAGTTTCATTTATTGCACGATTTTGATTTAAGCTAACCTCTAATGTTTTACTGAAGTGTTGTGTCTACAGATCAGGGACAAAATTCACACACACAAAGTGTAGAATTATTGCTTATGAAATGAATTATCATACTCAAGATAGAGGAGCATTGGAAGATCCATACTTTTGACACATCTACTAATCGTAGTTCAAAATCTCTAATAATTGTGCATAATTAACAAAGGTAACCATGGCAAGATGACATATCTACTAATCTACATATCTAGCAAGGCTCATCCTGCAAATGTTGAAAACAAAATAAGCCTTGCAAACATTGCCTATAAATCGCAATTGCTTGAGGATATTACTAAACTTGGTGATGAATCTAATCCTGGGTGCAATTCATGTTATGCTTGTGTCAAAATCTTATAGAATTGAAGTGTTTAAAGATGTTGGCCACGTTATGAATGGATCTAATACTTTTCTTGACCCTTCCCTCTCATCACCTTCTCAAGCAACTTTCTTTCTCCCCACCTTAATCTCATCCTCGTCTTTCCCATTCCACTCTCCACTCCTAGTTCTACTCTTATTCCATCCTTGTCTTTATGCCACTAGCCTCACTCTTCCCATGTTTAACCCATTCCCACTTCATATTCATTATGCTCCCATTGTTCCTCAGAGGCTATTTCTCAATCCCATCCTATCATTCTTCCCTTCACTATTTCATTTTTAATTCATCGCCACTCACTTTACTACCAATCTACCCTTTACTACCATAACCCAATCTACCCTTGATAGCAGATGTAATGGTCTTGATGAGGTTCAAAATGGAGTCAATACTTTAAATTCAAACAAGGATATTAGTCATGAATTGACTCATAAACCTCTTGCTTATGATATTTCCACATATGCGTTTCCCATTAAATATGTGGCACCATTATTTGAAATATATAATGGTACGGGTGACCTAATGAATCACATACGTGGTCTTCAATGCAACATGTTTGGAGTTTATTTAAAAATTATGACAGATTTCTTTCTAAACCATTTCCACGTACACCGCTAAAGTATTTTTTTCATTGCTATATTGGTCTATCTATTCACATATATCGAACTAGCCACGTCATCCATCAAACACTTCCATGTAAACATTGGATTGAAAGTCACAATTTTAGATTTGGTTCAATGCGAGGAAATAGTGAATAGATCAATTATTATGCTACAAGATTTCAATCATTATTAGTAAAGACGCACCATCAATTACCAAGTGATGAGCTTCAATGACTATTAATTGATAGTTAGTTCCTATAATTATGGATAAAGTGGCATTCATCATTATGCTACATTTGTTGATTATGCACAATTAATAGAGATTTTGAACTAAGATTAGTAGATCTTGCAAATGTTGAAAGCAAGATGAGTCTTGTGGTTAATAATATCCTGGTTTGGTAAACAGATATATTAAGATTTTTCACATTAGAAGCCTTACAATGATCCATAGCCATTAAAAGGATTGAATTTAGAACATCTCCTAATTGGCAAAAAAGATCATGGGAGATGCATACAAACCTTATATATATATATATATGAATGAGATTAATCAAAAGGGGAAAAAAGACAAGAAAAACACAAATTTTAGATCTGAACCGAGAAAGTGAAAAATCAGAAAATTAGAAAGAAGGTTAACCCAAGAATAAGCCATTAGACAGGATCGTTAAGTCAAGCTCATGAATATATGGGCATTAAAAAACACACCCTACGATATTTGCCCAAGTCTAATTAAACAATGAATCAAATAATAGTAATCAGAATTATATAAACACGGGCTGAGACTTATAACTGATAAAGTAAACGAGAAGGTCAGAAGTGCTCAGTCCTCCAGAAAAAAGGTGTTTGTTAACGTTACTAGACCACATGTTGTAGATAGAATCAACACTATGGTCGTATCCTCCAAATTAATAACTCTAGGGGACAGAACTATGTCTGTAATCCAGTCCACGATGCAGGAATGGCCAAAGTGAAAGCTTGAGTAAAGTAACACAAACAAGCTTCCATGTTCTACCTTTAACTCCAAGGAATATAAAATCTTTTCCCACAAAATTTTGCAGAAATACCAAAGTCTCATCAAGTAACACATTTCTAAGAAACCCTTAAGGTTATAAATCTTGCTTGCACCAGAATGCCATACTAACATTAGAATTTCCCATCTAGTAACAGATATTGTAAGAATTGTGATTGGTGCTCAATACAGTTAATGCTTTCGGTAGCTAGTATTCTCCATTGTAACTTATCCAGGTAAGGTAATTTTAATCGAACATATCATGTTATTAATATTTTATCCGACATAACTTACAGAGCACAAGAACCAAAAAAGACAGTTCCATATGGTACCATATTCAAATTTCACATCAAGTTTCAACAGTACTTGCGCTGCAAATATGAAAAAAATAAATAAGATGAATATTGAATTCAATTTTCATAATCTTAGACAAAACAAGCCAGTGGCAGGAGTGCAAAGTCTCTAACCAGTTTCTTGTGGCAACAGACTTTGAAGATATTAATACAATTTCCAGACATAAATAGAGAGTATAACTGACTTCCTCCTGTAATGCTATCACACGGAAGCAGATAACCAAGTCAACTCACTTCCTGTATCATTGATCAGAATGAATTCAAAAGACAAAGATTTCTTGGTGTAAGATGCCAACGGCACCAAGACGATACCTGTACTTGCATCGTGGATATTACATGGGTAATTCAACCCATCTTTTCATATTCCCGACGTAAAACAGGTCTAAACTTGGATTGATTTCTTAAAACTACAGGCATAAAGAGGCCTCTGTTCACTATCCTGTTCCTGTCTTGTACTCCGATGGACATTTAAATCTTGCTTGCTTGGATAGAACTTTAGAACTTGCTTAGTTACGGGAGAAGAGATTCAACAAAATTGGAACTTGCCAAACAATTGAATTGGCTGATTAATATATACTGCATGCTCTCTACAATGTACACATTACTCAAATAAAGGTATTCCAAACAGCACCTTCTCCTTCACCACAGTGCTCATGTACATATTTTATCCTTTCAACAGACTTGCAGATCCCACTACAAGACCAATCAAATGAAGCAACACAGACATTTCCAGCTTGTGCTTTCCACTGGCAATCTGAAAAGCATAACACAGGAAAAACAAAAAAGAGAAATTGTAAAGTTGCTTTTAGCACATAATCCAGAATGAATTATCTCAGACATTAGCAGCAGTATGTACCTGGAGGAGTCCCACAACACATATTGCGATCATCTATGTGCTCAACATCTAGTCCAATGAACCAGGCCCCCAATGATACATCTTCATTAGCATATTTATGCAATATTGGCCTACATGATAAAAGATATTGGCTTAATTAAGAATCCAGTTTAATGACTATCAAGGAAAACAGCAGGAAAACTTTGCATTGGGAGTGGTTCATGTCAATTCAATCAGGAAACTTCATGATATGTTAAATATGCTAACCAACCTAATGAGATTCTCTGTTTCGAGTAGCTGTGATCCACATTATATTTTTGTTGAAATAAGGTTTAACTTTAACACTTAAATAAAGATCTACTATGTTTCAACTTCCAGATGTATCCAATGCAATATGGCCCATATTCTGACATCTCAAACTCTTTTTTAAGAAAATAAAATGCATCCCACCCTTAATCATTGTGTACTTCTTTACAGACTAAACATCTTTACTTACAAATTTATAGATATGTATTTAGCCAGATCCTTTGATATAGCATAAATCTGGCCAGTGGCATGTCTAAAATATTTGTTTCCCTCTTCTCCAAACTTCCAGTATTCTGGCTCGTGATATTTGACATCTCTGTAAGCATTACCATGTTTTCTTAGTTTCAGCTTTTTCAGCTTACCAAAATCACAGCAACAAAGAGATCAATACAGAGTGTTAAATTACTTACCTTTGTGCAAGGACTGGTCCAGATTTCATACACCCTATGTACACTCTTGGTTTAGCTCGATACCGTGCAAGAGTGGTAGATAACATTCCTGAAAATAGTTTTCAACATTATTAGTAATCAGAGAAAAAAGCAGAGTTACGAAATACTTCTTCAGATTGATTATCTTAATTTAGGTTCCTTCAAGACATGTTAATATAGTAAATCTCTCTCAAACATTTGCTCTATATGGTGATCTTTTCGATCAAGGTTTAATATGATCTGAATACATAATCTTAACATATTCTTGACCATGCAAGCTATTTCACAAAGTAAGGATGAAACACCTGTACCTAGATTTACATGCACATCATCATCAACCTTGATATAAAAGTCAGCATCCCATTTGGCCACAGCAGTGGCAAAATAGATCTTTGTCTTTGCAGATAGTTCATGGTAGCCTTCAATGTGTTCCTGATAAAGCAAGGTCAAATGAGTCAAAATGCTTTAAAAGCATGAATTGGGGCCTTATGAACTCAGAAATAACAAAGCTTTTCTAGATGTTCAGAAAAGTACATACAAGCCTCAAGAAATCTTTGTGCTGAGCATCCTCTGCGTCAATAGCGCGATCCAAAATACCATCAGGCGTAGCACTACATCAACGTACAACCCACATTAATCCAGCTACATTTGACTTTTAAAATTGTTGCAAATACCTTCCTTAAGTTTGAGAGTTTCTTTATTTTTGTAGTTCATATTTGTGTCTGTATTCCAAAGATGACAGATAAGAAGAGAAAGCTTATCCTTGAATATTTATTCACCTGTGTCCAATAACAAATCTGATAACAATGCCCTTTTCCTTCTCAAGTTTATTAAGTCTTTCTCCTACAAAAACAAATACAATATGGTGACAATATTGAAAGAATAGTGTGTCTGCAATCAGATTTGTAGCATATATGAATATTGCTTTATTGAGAACTGTTTTCACTAAATGTCTTCTGTAAAATATCACACTTCCAGGGCACAAAAACTTTACGAGTCTGTTGTTTGACCTTAAGTACTTAACAGGTTTAGCAAAGCTTAAAATAGTCAGTCAAACCTTGTGGCATCCAAGTTTCCCGAACAGAGTCCCGTCGTTTTCTGCTGCTGAAAGCTGTATTTATACCAATTACAACAAAAGCCTTTGGTCTTTCAGCGGCATCTTCTACAGCAGGTTTCTCACTAACAGGAGAACCATTGAGGTTTAACCCCTGTGCAGCTCTAGAAGCAGCCAACTCCGACTCTAATGTAGAAATTGTCTTGCCTAAGATCCTGTAAGATAAATTTTAGCTTGTGTCACTAGACAATTGAATTGCATTGCATGCCAAAAATGCTCATGCTTATTTTTTCATTTGGTAATTTTTAATATTTTTATTACTTACTGAATTGTCTTCTGTGTGTTCTCTACTTCTCCAATTATATCCTTTTCTTCACCAAGCTTCTGATCCACAGGTGGAGAAAAAAATTAAGTAAATTTCATTAACAGCAATAAGATTTGCCTATGCTCTTTGACATATTTTAAAATGCAACTTGTTCCATGAATATAAGATTTGAAATCAATGTAGCCATTGGCATAAATTTCTTAATAGAAAGCTGAATATCTTTTTAATCCACATACTCACCCGTTCATGTTTACAGCCATCCTGGACTACTTGTAATTCCTGATCTTGATGTCTGTTTGCCAAAATTATATCGCCATTTGCCTCAGAAGTTTTCCACATTCTGCCAAAACATTAGAACACATAACAATAAAGTTTAAACAAAGCTAACACTTGTTCTAAGCTCATTATTGAAACCAATATTTGGAATTATTTAAGAAAATAAGGTCACGGTTCTCTAATCAGCTGCATTCTAAACTGAATTTGGGTACAAGAACTATTGTAAGAGAGTGTACACAGTGGCACCGCAAACATAACATCAGTTGTATTTGTATTTGTTGAATTGAGCAAGCCATAAAACCATGAAGCATCAGAACTACCCAGCCCTTTCATTTGTGCTTCGTGAATTTTAGATACTGAAAAATTACTTATGCAAGCAAAAAATTCTCTCTAATCAATTGCAAGTAACACAAACATTTTGAGGGAAATAAATCATAATAAATTAGATATTGTAATAAAAACATACAGAATTAATAAATTAAATAAAATTTGAGGGCAATTATAAATACTGAAATGAAAGATTAACAAAAAATTTAGGAAACACAGTATATATGGCTGCTGGTAATTGAATTTTTCTAATAGAAAGGGAGAAGACACCAATTCCACAGAACAAAGGGAAATAATAGATATTGGGGCATGATGAAGCTATTGTATATATTGGCAGTAAAGACAAAAGTTAAAAACTTAAAACCAATATGGCAAATGCTAACTGCTTCCTTTAAACCCATAAGAAATAAAGGGAAATATAATTTTTATGTCCACTACCGATTATAAAGGATCAATTGAACTCAAGAATGCAGCGTTTCGGGAATAAACGTAACCTAATTCAAAACCTCTAAAAAGTCTATATCAATCGCAAATATAGCGTGTTAACCCGAAGTCTGTGATCTGATACTGAAATACAAGATTTGAATGCCTTTCATATGGAGGAAGGAAAATTTCGGAAAAAACAGGGTACAAAAATAAAAGTAAATACAGAAAAATAGAATTGCATTAACAAATTTGCCTGGTTTACTTGTAGATGATCCCAGGCATCGCCTTCAGTTAACAGTAGGATAAATGACTAAAACAGTGGCCACTGATGTCAAGTTGCAATGGTCCAGCTGGTGATATTATTGGGCTCATAAAGAGCCCACCAGGATTCCATTCTTATTGTAAGGACTGGCACTGAGAGCCATAGGTTATGAACCCTAGGTGACTTTAGCTGAACAGATTGGCCCCCTGATCTAAAGCAGTCCCATAACAAACAGTTGATGTTTTAAGCAACCATCATTTTTCAATCCATTTGCGGTGATAAAGCACTACTTTTCTGATTGCAATTCCAAATTCTTGTGAAATAAAAGAAATTCCAAAGCAAATGAAAGAAATTTCATGGGTTACTGTAGATATTTTCTTGTGAAATACTAATTCTTTTGAAATTAGCATGAAACAATATCAAATTTTGAACAATCATTCCAAATCTGGTGCCGAGGATCGGAAATTATGAGCTTCCGTTAACAATTCAAACTGAAATATTAAACCTAAGGATTTTTCAAATACCCACGAATTGCGGATCATTATAAACATCAAGAAGAGAATTTTACAAGGACATGGGGGGTACCTGTCTGTAAAGAGCATTCCGGCACAGAAACATAGAATACCAAAAATTGCCATCCATCTTACAGAGACCGCTCTTGCAGCTCGACTGCGCATTTTTTTATCCTCCCTCGAAAGCCCAAATAATTTCAAGCAAAAATTCAGGACTCCTTATTGCAAAATACAATTTTTAGATATAGTTAAGTGTTCTTCTTCTTCTTCTTCTTCTTCTTGCCCCTCTTCGTGAATGATTTATTGTTGGGGAAGGAGAAAGGGAAGAAGAAGAAACTTCTCTGCACTCGCCACAGGGGCAGTACCAATTTAACTTTGAAATTTTTTTTGGCGTATTGCTTTACCCCGGGGTAAGCCGATCTTAATTAAAAAAATATGTCCTTAGTCTTGTCTGTCGTCTGCGCCGGTTATTTAGAATGTTTTGACGCCGGTAAATTTAACGGCCGATGTTGGTGTCCTTTTCCGAGTTAAATTGCATGGCATTGCTAAGGATGCGGTGGGGAAGACAAGGTGTTTATTTCTAATATATTTTTTATACTTTCAGAAATAATAGAAAATAAATCTATTGAACATGCCCTCCAAATAGGATGAGCTGAAATAGTAGATTATTTTAACTTTTATTATAAAGACTTTATTGAATATCTGTCCATTATATAGAAATAGTTACACGTTTTGAAAGATATTTTAGTAAAAATTATATACATTAAATTTTTTATTTATTTTATATGTAATGTTCACTAAAAGTTAAGCAAGATTTAAATGGAATTCTAGAAATAAAATGTAAAGAAGAAAAGGTTATATAAAGGTATTATGTGGGGTATGAAAATATATAATATGAATATTAAAATATAAATATTTTAATGATAAAAGATAACGATAAAATATATATATATTTTAATGATAAAAGATAACGATAAATAAAATATTTTAATTATATATTATATAAATATAATTAAATGGAGTAAGTTACATATAAAATAATTCATAAATAAAATAAAAGGTTAAGAAGCATTTAATTTTAGGTAATGATGAAAATTATTGTGATTAATTATAGATTATTATTATTTATTCATTCTATATGTAATGTTCACTAAAAGTTAATAATGGAGTTCTAAAAATAAAATGTAAAGAAGAAAAGGTTATATAAAGGTATTTTGTAAGGGAGGAAAATATATAATATCAATCTTAAAAGATAAATATTTTAATGATAAAGATGAAGATAAATAAAATATTTTAATTATATATTATATAAATATATTTAAATCGAGTAACACATAAAATAATTCATAAATAAAATAAAAGGTTAAGAAACATCTAATTTTAGGTAATGATGAAAATTATTGTGATCAATTTAGATTGTGTAATCATGTTTAATGATCTTTTTTAGACCACGAAAAATAATTAGTATCACTTTATAGAATGAGTCTTTGGATTATGTATTATAACCAAACATAATCATGCTTGCCATTCTATCTTGGAGATACAATTGCATGTCTTGGTCACCCTCATTTTGAAACTTTCACCTCTATAGTGATAGCTATTTATTTATTCCACAACGCTGAAGTTACTCTGAGTTAGAAGATTTTTGCATGTAGTGCTTAAGATTGTTGATGGCTTTTACTGCTATTTTTAGTGTTCTAACTTTAGTTTCTAGATCTCATGGAATTTATTAAAGACCTCTATATATTGAGGTTTTTTAAAGTAATTATTGTCTCAAATATATATGACCAATTGATCCTTGATCTTGTGATCAAGAAGTTATTGTATTTAGGTTTGAAATGAGTAGAACAATTATTTGCTATTGAGCAAATTTTGTGTTTTCCTTGATACATTCAAGAGGTAAAGCTCATGTGGAGAATGAAAAAGGGTGCAAAATCAAATGTTTAAGGACAACTCGTGGAGGAGAATATTGTTTAGGAAATGTTCAAAGTTATTGTGAGATAAATGATGCCAGAAGGCAACTAACCACCACTTACACACCTTAGTAGAATGGAGTGGCTAAAAGGAAGAACCGTACAATGGTGCAAATGAAAAGGAGCATGCGACAAACCAAGGTCGAGCAACTCTTATTGGGGATATGTAGTTTCTATAGCTGTGGACCTCACTATAACCAAAAAAAATGCATGACTCACTTTTGTCTTTTTTGATCAAGTACATGGACATATGCTAAACAACCAAAAACTTTGAAATGATTAACATTGGGCTTTTTCTCATGCCATGCTTCATAAGAGTCATCTTGTTAAGTGAACTTGTAGGATTCTTCTTGAGAATGTACACAGTTGCAACAACTGCATCTCCCCAATAAGAGTTGCTCAAACCCTTGGTTTATAGCACGCTCCTTGCCATTTCCACCAATGTATGGTTTTTCTTTTCAACCACTCCATTCCGCTGTGGTGTGTAAGTAGTGGTGAGTTACCTTCTGATGCCATTCAACTCATAATAACTCTTGAAAATTTCTTGAACAATATTCTCCTCCATGATCTATCCTTAAACATTTGATTTTGCACCCTTTCTCATTCTCCACGCAGACTTTAAATCTCTTAAATGTATCAAGTAAGACACAAAAATTGCTTAATAGAAAATAAATCATTCTATTCATTCAAATTTGAATACAACATCTTTTTTATCACAAGATCAAGGAGCATGGTACAATGGCTTCAAGAGAAGTTTTACTTCAAGCAAGATGGTAATGATATTCTTATCATAAGTTCTTATGTTAATGAACAATTGTATATGGGTAGAAGTTCTAAGATGAAAGGTGAATTCAAAGTTGTCATGATGAATGAATTTGAGACAAAAGATTATTTTTCTCAAAGAGAAAGTTATCCTTGTCAAGTTTGAAGTTATTGGAAGCTTGCAAACCAAAGCAAGTTGATTTGCATGAAGTTACATCCAAGTCTTACAAAAGGCTTAAAGGAGTTAGAAGCCAAAAATGTAGCTCTCACATTATACCAATTTAGTATAAAAAAAATCAGAAATAAATAGAAACTTGAATTGGCAATGCTCAATGTTGTGAGTACAACAAAGACAAAAATAAATCTAATTTGATTATTTATGATTGGGATCGGAATAGTGTGAGAGCTACTATTTTTTTTTTAATCCTTTAGTTAAGACACACCTTTAGGGGCTTATTATGTTAGGATTGAAGTACAATACTTTGTTGAACCTTACTCAAGCCCCTTTGTTTTTCACAATTTGTATGAGAAGATTTGAAGATACAATATGCAATATGCTATATGCCGAAATAGAAAATTTTGTATTTGTCATAAAACACATGAATACCCTGATCTAAAATTATAATTTAAATTCCCTAGAACTTGTCTTTAAATATGTCTTCTCAAGGTGCCAAAATTGCATGTTTTTGTTGTAAGTTAATAGACAACTACAAGTTTTTATGGGAGTCAACTTGAAGAATGAAATTGCATTTTTATTTTATTTAAAAGAAAAAAATATATTTACAATTCTAATTAAAAAATACAAGAGAAAGCTAAATTAATATTGAACCATAAAGATAAGAAAATTGACTCCATTCAGCCATTTCCTACACAAGAATCCCAAAATAAATTAGAATATAAACAAAAAGTAATTGATAAAAATTAAAGTAATTTTTTTAATAAAACTTTTTGATAGGAAAAATTTAAATCTCTTGTCACTAGAAAATAAATTAATTGATAAAAAATAAACTGTTTTTTTTAATTAACAACTTCCGTAATAAAATTTAAATCCCTCCTCACGAGAAAAACCAAAATTCCATGATCTGCTAAAAGGGAATTTGACTGTTACAACTGGTTAAATTGACTGGACTTTTGATAACGCGGTACCGAACTAAGGACGGAGATATTAATTGATTCAAATCTGACGGCAAATAGAGGTTGAGTGTAAACAATATTTTGACGGATCTCGGCACATGGAATCGGTAGTCTGAAAGCAGTTGACGGAAAACAAATTGTCAATTTCTGCTGCCGCCCACGAGAAGGCAAATTCTAATAGGTTTTAATCGGCACGGCATGTAGGGAAAGGACGAAAAATAACATCTTTATATCGTGCAGAATCCTCTAGAATATCTTTGTTCAATATATTCTTTCCAAACATCAATTATACGGTGTTGATGCAAAGTTACATAAGAATTGCGTACATGTTTGATTGAGAAATTATTATTATTATTTTAATTTTCTATTTGGACTTTATAATTATCATCTTCGTATCTAATCAGTTTTATTTGACTTTAAGTAGTAATTATATTATTATATTTCGTGTAGGAAAGTGCTTAATGTCTGCTAAAAACAAGGAGAGGAGATTTTTATAGTCCATGCCATTATCTCTCTCATTCCATTTAGTATATTGATTTTCACGCCATTTGCGCAATAAAATAAATTTATTCATGGTGGGGTGATTTCTCTTTTGACTTTACTAAAGTTCTTTTTATTTCCTCTAAAATTGGGAGTGGTTATTTCCCTTTTACCCATTTTATGTTATTTTTATGGTGCTTTTTTTTAAAATAAGCTGGAAAATTGAAAAACAATAGGAATCTTTAAAATTTTTAGGATTCAAATTTATTTCAATTCATGGTTTTTTTTCATTTAGATTACTAATTTGCTTTTGTCATTTATTATTTTGATAATAAGTCATAGAATATTGATAAAAAAATATTAAAATAATCAAATTTAAAATTTAACAATATAAATTATAAATACTTAATATCTTTAATTCATGAATATTATTTTATTTTAAATTGTTGATTTTATTTTTTAATCTATAATTTATTTAAATTAATAGTATATATTAAAATTTTCTTTTCTTAAGAGTCTATAGAGAGGAGGGGAGATTTTTATTGGAAATTCTAATTCTAATTCTAATAATATGGGTCAAACAATTTGACTTATTAAGAATTGTTTTCAATTTGAAATTTTGTCACAATAACATATTTTAATATTCAGATTTATAAAAGTTCTAGTTTTGAATTTGAAAACTAAAAAAGTATAGAAATGATATACCATATTTTAAAGATGAATTCATCATATTAGATTATTAATCCATTTAGACAATTTTGACACCATTCAATTAATGTTATTTAATAAAATATAAGTTCATAATATATGATAGAGTTAAGAAACATATCATTACACTTTCTCTTTCTACTAGACAATAGAATCAATGATTAACAATTTTAGAAAGTATAATAACTAGCATATATATATTAAATATAACATTTATAGAGTAGGTGAGAGACATCTAAAATATTAATTCTAATTTGTAATATTGCTATCAGAATTGAAGTATGTAGCTTTTGAGTCAAACTCATTGATCCATGTATCATAAATGTTACCTACATGTCATTTATTCTCTAATTTTCGCTTCTCATTGTAAATATATGACAACCTATTAAATTTAATTTGAATCTTATAGATATATTTTTAATGTTCACATTGAAATGCTCAATTTCATTACTTAAAACAACTATAAAAAATAATATAGATTATATACTTATACATAATATTAAATTAACTCATTCTCCCAATAAAAATAAAAGATCATTTATATGACACAAATCTTATATAAAAATTTGTAAAAATATATAGTAAAAAAAACCTGAAACTCTAATTGAATAGACCAGAATCAATTGCCCTATGTTAATGAACTTCCTTTCACCTAACTGAAATAATTATAATACAAAATGAAAATAATGCTAAGCCTACTTTATAGCAGTTCTCAATTTCAAATCCCCTTCCAGGAAGAGAAAAATGAAAGATAACATCTCCCTCTTAACACAACAAAAAAAAATGCCACCAATTATATATCATATAAAAAATGGATTTCACATGTCTTCCCAGGTAGAATGTCTGTGAAAAGGAGAAAGGGCAAAAACAAATATAGAATATACGATGACATTTCCTCGCAATTATAAAGGTAGATTTTATATTATTTAAAGGCCCATTAGGCCAGCGTCTATGCAGCCGACTAATTCTACCGGACTTGACAATTTAATTGCATTTATTAATTAAATTGAAATTCACGTAACAGCTGTTTCTGAATTTCAATTTAATTAATAAATGCAATTAAACTGTCAAATCCGATAGAATTAGTCGGCTGCATAGACGCTGCCTTATAACAGCACCATATAAAGCTACTGAACAAATTTTAAAATACTGTCAGATAAACTGTTTTACCGGCTACATAATGCTACTCACAAACTTGAAATTACTGTCAGAAACAGAGTTTTTCCGGCTAGCAAAATGTAAGGCCAGCTAGGTTTTAAGTCTCGGGAAAAGCCTCGACTGAGGAAAACTAAAATTATAAAAGTACAGTACAAATTTCAAATTTAGAACAGATATTTAACTCAATGCTTCCACTGCGGAACATGAAAATTTATAAATACAGTACAAATTTTAAATTTAGAACAAATATTTAACACAATACAAATTTAAGAACAAGAAAATTTAAGAACACGGTACAAATTTCAAATTTAGAACAACTATTTAACTCAATGCCTCCACTGAGGAACAAGAATATTTAAAAGTACTGTACAAATCTCGAATTTATAACAAATATTTAACTCAAATAATATCAAATTCTTCGGTAATAAAAGGGAAATTTTGTTCAGAGAGCAGATCACGAACCTGCTTGTGATAAGCATTCCTGCGCAGTAGCTCAAAATACAGAGAACCGCAATCCATCTTGCAAACACACCTCCTGCGTTTCGACTGCGCATTTTTCCTCTTCCAGCATGATCTGAGTTGTAAATTTGGCTTCCGCCTCCTCCCTATTTAAAGCATTGCTGTAAGACAAAAGCAGGAAAGAAAGAAAACTCCAAGTCTAGCACTCCACCTAGACTCCATTCTTTTCGGAATTCCTGGAGTCCGATATTTCTTTGCAGGCGTAATTTTAAATTCCTAACTTATCTTAACCCTAGATATTTCTAACGGAACGGGATAGGATTAAAGGCCGGCCGCTGTCATATGACGTGCTTTGGGATGTGATTGGAGTAATTCGCTTTCTACCGTGTTATGCTTCAATTCTTGCGGAAGACGGACATTTTTCACAAATTTTAACGTACGGCTTGGCCTTGCTGTTAATCAACCGTTGAACGGTTTGTAGAAGTCGGACTTCGCTTTGATTTGACGGGCCTAGCGTAATTGACGGGCAACGTGTCAACTTTTGCTGCCACGTTAGCAAATATAGCTTTGCGTTTCTTATTTTTGTATTACCACTTTGTGTGGCGAACGTGACTGATTTGTAAAAGTATTGTAGCCATCCTTTTCCTATTATGATGTGTTGAATTAAGGGTTTTATGTATTGAAATTAGAGGTTTTTAATGTTTTCAAGTCTAATGTAAGAAAATTAGCTTTTGAAATGAGCTAATTTGAATCATTGAGACGATATATGAACCTAAACTTAAGACTTTTCCTGTTTTAAGTGGTAGTGGGTGTATTAATAGGTGAAACGAAATTAATGTTGTTTAAAATTAATATTTGTATTATTTAAAAATTATTGAACCATGTTGATTTGTATGAGAAAAATAAAATAATTGAGTGAGATAAAGAGGTTATGTTTAGAAATGTGCTTTTATAAAAGAAAGTAAAAGTGTATCTAAAAATTAGCACAAGAAACATATGGGTCTCATTAATTCTTAAGGGATGATTTTTCAACTTTCTATTTTTTTTAATAGTGTATGTTAATTTTTAATTAATGGTGTCTATTCATTGAAAAAAAAATAGACAAGAAGATCAGTTCTAGTGGACATAGATCTTTTGAAGGTCTATTTTTTTTTTTAAAATACAAGTTCAATCAGCATTCCAAATTAAAAGTTGTCCTAGCAGCTTAGCAAGGTTTGAACCTTAGGCAAGAACAACAACACCACAACTTAATCAAATCAGTCATGTCAATACTACATGGTACTTTTAGTTTAGGGACTAACCATGCATTAGATTTTCAACTAGACTTTTGGGTGCCATATTTTGGACATTTTTACCTCATGGTTTCCTAATTGCCATTTAATGGTTTAATGTATTGCTTCTCTTGTCTATTAGGTGCATGAGATGGACTCCGTGGAGGTTGCATATTGATTTTTTGTAGGTACTATTATGTCCCCAAAATTGTTTCAAGAATCTTGTTAGTGATATTTACCCAAAGGCTAATATTGTAAGTGTATTGTAACCATTGATTACTAAATATTACATTTAAGTACTTTGAGTGTTGGGATTTTTCTCAAAAGGTTTTCCCCATGTAAATTATTATGTTGTGGTATATTGTCTTTATGTTTATTTCATTGTAATTGTATGAATAGTTTAATTTTTGTGCATAACATCTCACATATATTAGTGTAGGAAGCATATCATGCACCTTTACTTCCTTTTAGATTTGTTTCTGATCGGTGATAAGCATATGTTTTAATTGTAAAGAAATTAGGTTTTTGCCTAGCCCAAACTAGGGGCAGTTACAAAAGGAGAATTGCCTCTCCCAAGAAGATGATACACCCAAGCAAAGACCCGTGAACAAGCTCAGGAATCAACTTTTACAAATTTCTCCACCTTTCGAATGCAAGCATAAAATCATATCAAAGCCACCTCCTTCTTTGTCTTCTTATCTCTTTCCCCTTTAACTACTTGTCATCCCTCTTCTAGCTAGCCAAACTCCTTATGTGACTCCAAGAGCTCATCAATGGAAGGCACTTCTTCCCTTTCCTAATTACCAAAACTACCACCAATAATGGCACATTCCTTCCCCAAATTCTCTTGCTTGCTTGCATTTAAATCAAAGCTCTTTCTCAAGCCCTCAATCAATATAGTGAACTCTACCTCATTTACTTTATTCATTGTTTCCAATTGTCTTCCATTGGGACTTCCTCAAGATTTTCCCCATCAGTAACCTTTGAAACCTCGCTACACATTTCATGTTGACACATCACTTCCTTTTAGATTTATATAGAACATAAGATGACTATAACAAAATAAGTGTGGCTCTATTTACTCTAAAAGTATGCATGAACACTATCCAATATTGTATCTACAACCTTCAACCCTACAAGATGATTTTGACCCAATAATGTAAACTTAAACTTATTTTGCAAACCTAAGCCTACAGTCTTCAACTCTTTACTATATGTAATAAGGATCACCTACACTTGCATCTATACCTAAGAGTAGAAGACTTGTTGGCATTAATGAACAATATTGTAACTTTTTATGTTGTACATATGAAGTTGATTTGCATTCGTCATTATGCCTTGCCAAGCCCTATTTATCAATTCACTAATGTTGGTAAAACTTGGAAGAAGACACACTAAGCATTGTATGGAATAAATATGTAAACACTCAAAGATGATGAATCATAGTAAGGCTAAGTGCTTGAGACTCAATGCAATAGATTTAGAGTGACTTAGTGCAATAATGAGGGTGTTGAACTTTGTTGATGTAATAGATTTTGTAACCTACAATTGATGTAAAATAATGATTAGTGAGTATTAATAATATCCATTATGATAGCGGGAATAGTAAGGTTATGAGATACCAAGATGATTGAAATATCTTAGGTTTCATGTCCTTTATACATGATTAGGTGATAATGTAAAACACTTTGATATGAGAATCAATAAAAAATAACTAGTTGAGACTAAGTTGGCCAAGGGTCATTTTCTAATTGAGGCCTCACATTTGGTCTTAAACTTGGAAAAGTCAATGTTATTATAAAATTGAAGAATGTTTTGATCAATGGCATGGTAATGTTTTGACAATGAATTTATGTTTGGAATTAATAGAAGTTATAAAGTAGTCAAAACCATTTATTAATGCATCATGCTTATGATATCCATTCAAAGTGGTGCAAAATTAAGTGGGGGAAAATAAGGGATGAACTTGTCACTTTTACCATTTTCCCTAAATTTAGTTTGCATGTGAATCTATATTATCAAACATATGAAAATATAATGGAAAAGGCAAGCACAATTTAAAGAAAAATAATTTCTAAAATAACTCAAAATAAACACATGAACTACACATAAACTTGAGACTCTAGTGAGTAGTAAAATATCACCTTGATTTTGTGTACACAAATAGGTGCCCACAACTCAAGTATATAGAGAAATTTTAGATAAAAGAAAAGCATACGAATTCATGATAATCTATGTAGGGAAATTGTGCATAAGCATCACAATTTGAATAGAATCATGTTTAGGATAAAAATGAGTATGAAAATATAAGTATGGAGATTGATGATTCACTATTAGACATGATTGTTTTAAATAAGAAATGCACACTGGAAAAGTTGGCCAAAATTGAAAAAAGATGAGAGAGGTTGGTGTGCTCTGAGGAGGTGATATGACATCCCCTTGATGTGCACACCTACAACTTGTTGTCCAAATTCATCCATACTCTTGGCCTTATTCAGTTTATGCTTCATGTCCTCTTTGGTTTTTATGCTTTCCTTGGTTGTGATTTTTTCGTGGGTTCTATTTTATTCTCTAGTTTTTATTTTGTGTGTGTTGTATTTATTATTTTCCATAGTTTTATTTCTATCCTAGCCTACTTGTTTGGTTTCAACCTTAGTTCTAGGACTCATTAATTCACATACTTATGAAATTATGGAAGATATCAATATCCCCACAAGATATGGGGAAGCAAATGGGGAACAAAGTAGACGTGTTGAAGGAGATAAATCTGTGTATACCAAAATTTAGAAGCCATCATATAAAGCAACGCTTTTTGCAGAAGAGAGTATACCTGAGTGTCCTCTGACCATTGTGTTTAATGGAGGAGTCATGGAATTTAGTGGATTGGGATCAGAGGGAATATTTGGAACCGACAGACATGGACTACGAGATGGAGGCATCATCCAAGGTGGAGACCTCAAAGGGGGAGAAGATGGTAAGGCTCCTCCCTCTGCCCTTAAATTCCTCTTGCTCACTCCTAATGATGATATGTTAAAGGCTATTAAAAGTGAACAAAATAAATTACATAGTGTTGTATTTTTTTTTATGTATGGACTTTAATTCATTGACTTCTAGAAATTTTTTTGATGATTGGATCAATAATGTATGGGGAAAGAAACTTGGAATTTATGTGAGTTTTTGCAGAATGATGCATAAGGGTTGTTATTGTGGTTTTTAAAACACATAACATGCAAGAAAGTGTTTTAAAAGGGGCTTTTGAAATGTGGGTCAATCCTTGTTTAGGTCCTCTCTATGGTCACCTAAGGGGGATATGGAGAAAGTTATTGCTCAATCTGCACCAAATTGGTTAGAAATCAAAGGCGTCCCCGCTAAATTTCGGTCCTTCTTGCCACAAATTTTAAAGCCTATTGGTAAAGTGCTTTAATACAAACTATTGCTAGAGTTTACATCATTTGTGCAACTTGTTTATTTGTGTTGTATAAGTAATTATTATAAATTGAATATTATTTTAGTGAAGGTTGTGTTTATATTATTTGATAAATATTACAAGTTATGTTTCAAATTTATTATTTCCTTAAAATTCTAGAAAGGATCATTGTAATGGTATTAGAGCACCTTTTTTGTCAAGGCTTGTAAGTGTGTGTTGATGCAAGTTCATGCAAATAAGTAATAGAGAAATCAATTACTTGTAAATGGAGAAGCGAAAAATAAGTTATGGGTTCAATGCCATTCAAAGCCAATTTGTCAAAATGAGAGGAGCAAGAAGACTTTAATAAAGAATCAATGAGATACTTCTCCAAATATATGAACCCAGTTCTATCCATCCTTTAAGACATAAAATTTATTGAGTATTTTGAATTCTTAAAAAAAATAGAAAAGAGATAATGAAGATATGAGGAGCAACCCCACAAAGAGGGTTTCCAAATATAATGATGGGATAGAGATGAAAGGGGGAATTTGAATAAAGGAAGAAGTATACATTAGAAAACAAAGATAAAAATTTTCATGGAAGAGATTAAGGAAAAAGAGTCAAAATAATAATTCTTGAAAGAGGAAGATCCCAAGATGATGGGACCTAAAATAGTGAAGAGTATTCCAAAGGCAAAATCCCATGAGGAAGTTAAGAAAGAAGTTGTGATAGAAAATCAAGAAGAAAAATCATAGTCATAAGATGTTGTAGAGGAAGAACAAGAATGTAGTGACGTCCAAGATCAACATAAAAACATGTCTATGATGAAGAGTTAGTATTGTGCAGTGAATATATGTCAACAATTACAAATGATTTCCAAGAAATGTAATCCCTCCAATTTTCAAGTATGGAAGTAATGGAATCATGCAATGGTGGTTTATAATAAATGAGAATGATTGGACCTGTGATAATAGTTTTTAATAGATTATTTATGTAGTTGTGAAGATTAATTTGACTTTGATTGACCTTCATGAAGAGTAATTGTGAGTTGATCACCTGAAAACACTATTAGTATTGGAGAGATGAAGATTATATACTATACCTTAGGGTGTAGGGATGCCACTTTTAGGATCAAGGACATTCACAATCATTGGTGTAGGATCTAGTAGACAACTTCTTTGATGGTGCTACTCCCACTATTAGTTGTAGAATGTCCATCCCCTACACATTGATAAAATAGTGGGTTAGTGTTAGGCCCAAAAGAGAGGGGGGGAGCGGGTGAATCAGTTGTACTCACAACACATAAAACTTTAATATACTTTATCAATCATAGATCTAAGAGATAAGTAGTAATGCAAGATCCACAACACATAGCTCAAAACACCAGATTTATTCATGAAGAAACCAATTAAGTGAAAACCTCGGTGGGAGTCAAACCCACAAAATAAATGTACTATGCTAAAAGTACTGTCTAGTAAAGAGAAAATGGAAACAAAAGGGTAATTCACGTAAATTCACAGGCCCACTTCCTAGAGAACACTTCTAACAATACAATAACAATGATCTGACCCTCAGTCAAGTTCACTAATCAATCTTTTATTATAATTTACTAAGGTGGACAAATTATCCAATACAACTAAATTGACTTACAACATCTACAATGCCAATACAGTTCCAATGGAGCATAGTTTCTACCTCAGTTAAAGAATACATACATTATATTTTCTCTCTTCTCTTTTGTCTTTCTTCTACTCTACATCCACAATCACAAATGTTTTCTCATTTATACATATTACAATGAATAATCAACAACAAGGTTGGCTAAGACCTATAAGAACAAATGATATGAACATTATGCTCAAACTAAAATGTGATCCAAATCAAGTTGGCCAAGACTTAGATAGGACCCAAAATATTATCCTTGAACATGCAACAAATTCACCAAATCTGTACCATGAATCACAACACCTTACTCCATCAAGTCAGGTAGGACCTAAATGAAGAAACACCAACACTCTATAAAATCATCAGAAGCGATCACTATGACCAATGCAGACCATCAAAATAGTAAAAAAATAATCCAAGAACACCAGCAAGTAGCGAGAATAGCTTCCCGAACCTTTGCATCATCTCAACCTCAAAATCCAAATTCATCTCTATAGTAATCATCAACAATACTAAACACCAAACTTTGTCACACTAAAAAGATAACTTATTGAATTCTGAATCATGAACAACACCAATTGAAGAAACTAAA
>BSBK01008918.1:182500-207500 GCA_027943335.1 Chamaecyparis obtusa | reverse complement strand
AATTCCTCCTAAAATGGATAATGCAGTGAAAAATTACAACCCCATATATTCTCTTATCCTAAACTTGAAAAAGAAACAAGAGATAAGGAAGAGAATGCCCCTGCCTGTATTACAGAGTGAGGGTGTTCTAAACTTGCAACTAGAATCCAAAATCCATGCTCCCGAACTGGCAAGCTACTCCAGAAATCAACTTTTGCACAGCAATAGGACTGAACACACCGTGACAGAGCTCGGTTCACAAGCATGAAAACCAAATGTGATGAAGGGTGCTCCCCCTTAATACCACAAACACATAACAGACATAGAGAAACAACAACAATAATATGCAAGAACAGAAAATTGGCTTCTTATTATCTCCACAAATGTGGAATTACAAATTTTCAGAATTACAACATGCAAAGCCACATGGGCATTCCCTTACAATATTCTGTAGGACAAAGCCTCGAACTATTACCCAGATCTACTACCCCAGAACTATTCTGAACTGCCTAAGACAATAATAAAACCTTCCTTATATAGGCAATTTCCACCGCCCGAGAAGGTTCCAGAAATTTAGCCCTAAGGGCCGACCAAACTTAGAATTATTTTATTTTTCAATTTATTACATCAAAGTCGGCTCAAAATAACTTTTGAAACCCGAACATAAATTTTGAAGGAAAATTATTTTGCGCCATTTCAGGTGACCCGACTTCCGGAGATCATAAGTCATCACCAGTTGACCCGATTGACTATTATAACCCCATTTCGGAAACGCCATGAAGTGCTCTACAGGCTTGAGCAGCGCAAGCGCCCGTCACCCAAATTTTCGACCTCATCCGGGGCCTCTAAAGCCTTCAAAACTGAGTTCAAAGTTTCTGTACCCTGCCGCCAATACCGAAAATCTTCAATATCTTCCAATATACACTTGATCTGGCAATGAAACTTTACTGGCAGACTTATATGACCAACATGAACCTCCAAGAAAGAAATCAGATCATTCTGAGCACATACAAAAATTACCAAAAATAGTAACTTTCCATAAATAGCAGCTCTGCACAAGATAGCCCTTATTGAATATAAAAACAGAAATATTTTTGGGTGATGCAAGATTGCTCTTACACCCAGGATGCTCCTGCATCAGACACCTAGGGTAATTTGAGAAGTGACCCTATCACGACTTAGGTGTGCAGAGGAAAACCAAGACGGTTAACCTCCTCCTTTGTTAGCCATGAGGAATCTTCAATAAGTCGTCCTTTCCATTTGACCAAATACTCTTCATATGTCCTGTTCCTTGTGCTTCTGCCAACACGACTATCCAGTATGTCTTCAATCTCCTTGATATCTGAACTGGTTACTGGAATACTCCACTATGCTGCTGCAACCTCATCCCTCAACACCTCCTTCGTGATACTCTGTCAAATCTGAAATGTTAAACACTGGTGAAATTTTCAGCTCACTAGGCAATTCTACCTCATATGCATTTCCTGAATCATGCTTCTTCAGTATCTTACATGGCCCAAACTTCTTCATTTTCAGCTTTTTATATGTACCAACTGGAAACCGCTCCTTCCGCAAATGAACCATGACTTCATCGCCAACCTGAAATTCCTTATGCCTCCTTTTCTCATCTACCTTAGCCTTATACTGTGCGTTCATCTTGGCAATATGCTTCCTCACCTCTTCATGGATGTTCTTCAAGTGTTCTGCAAAATCCTCAGCTTCAACACTACTTATTTCTCCTTTATCTATCTTCCTCAATTCAGATGCATTTCTTGGACTACTTCCATATAAAATTTGGAATGGTGATTTACCAGTGCTCCTGTTGACAGAATTATTGTATGCAAATTCTGCCTGTGGTTAAAATCAAATCCCATCCTGTTGGCTTATCTCCAACCAAACATCTCAGCAAATTTCCCAAACTCCTATTCACCACCTATGTCTGTCCATCAGTTTGTGGATGATGTGATGAACTGAACTTCAAATCTGTCTTCAACTTCTTCCACAATGTTCGCCAGAAATATCCAACAAACTTAGTGTCCCGATCTGAAACTATGGTCTTTGGCAAACCATGAAGTCTCACTACTTTTCTGAAAAACAATTCTGCTACATGAACAGCATCATTAGTCTTCTTGCAGGGAATGAAATGTGCCATCTTTGAAAATCTGTCAACCACCACAAAAATTGAATCATGTCCCCGCTGAGTCCTCGGTAAACCAAAAACAAAGTCCATGCTGATATCCTCCCAAGGCTTCTCTGGTATAGGTAATGGCTGATACAACCCTGTATTCTGCTTCACTCCTTTCGCCATCTGACATACTCTGCAACTCTGTACAAACTTCTTCACATCTTGTTGCAACTGTGGCCAATAATAATTCTCACTAACTAAAAAAAGGGTTTTGTCATGACCAAAATGTCCAGCCAATCTTCCGCTATGCTTCTCCTTGATGAGATTCTCCCTCATAGAACTTCGTGGAATGCACAACTAACTCCCTCTGAATAGCATATCATCCTGGATGATGAAATCCAACCATTTTGTCCTGTCTAGAATAACAGGTTCTGTACAAGCTTTCCAAGCTTCACCAAAATCAGGATCCTCTGGATACAAATTCTTGAGTTCCTTGAACCTAACCACTTCAATCTGCATTTCTGTCAACAATAGTTGGCTTCTACTAAGAGCATCTGCAACCCTATTAGACTTTCCACTCCTGTGTTTCAAAAAAAATGTATAACTCTGCAAAAACTCAACCCATTTCAAATGCCTCTGATTCAACTTTCCTTGACTATTCAAATATTGCAAAGCTTGATGATCAGTATACAAAACAAACTCCTTAGGAAGTAGATAATGTCTCCACTTCTTTAATGCCTGAACTATAGCATAAAATTCTTGATCATAAATAGAATATTTTCTCTTGGTACCATTTAACTTCTAACTAAAATAAGCAACAGGTTTACCTTCTAGGCTCATAACAGCTCTTATTGCAGTACCACTAGCATCACAATCTACTTGAAACACGTTATTAAAATCTGAAAGTGCTAAAACAGGTTCTTCTGTAACTTTTTGTTTCAACAATTGAAAACTCTTTTCTGCCCCATTAGTCCACTTAAACTCTTTTCTATCCCCTCTCATTGTTTCAGTCAAGGGTCCACAAATACTACTAAAATTTTTGATAAACTTTCTGTAAAAGCTAGTTAGACCATGAAAAGATCTTACCTCAGTAGCACTCCTTGGAGTAGGCCATTCAAGGATAGCCTGTACCTTCTCTGGGTCCATTTTTAGACCTTCTCCTGAAACTACAAACCCCAAATACACCAACTCTTTCTTCACAAAACTGCACTTCTTCAAATTAATCAGCAATTTCTCTTCTCTCAACTTCTCAAATACCATACGAATATGCATCATATGCTCATCCAATGTCTTACTAAAGATCAAAATATCATCTAGGTAAACAATGACAAACTTACCCAGAAATTCTTTCAGAACCTCGTTCATGAGCCGCATGAAAGTGCTCGGTGCATTGGTTAGCCCAAAAGGCATGACTAACCACTCATATAGTCCTTCCTTTGTCTTGAAGGCAGTCTTCCATTCATCTCCTTCTCTGATCCGAATCTGATGATATCCACTCTTTAGATCTATCTTTGAGAAATACACAGCTCCACTCAAACAGTCTATAATATCATCCATTCGTGGCAATGGAAACTTGTACTTGATTGTGATCTTTTTTATTGCCCTAGAATCTGTACACATCCTCCATTCTCCATTCTTCTTTGGTGCTAATACTGCTGGTACAGCAAAGGGACTCAGACTCTCACGGATCAATCCTTTCTGTAACAACTCATGTACTTGTCTGTTCAACTCCTCACTTTCTGCAGGTGTCATTCTGTGTGCTGCCTTATTCGAAAAACTCACTCCTGGGATCAAGTCCATCTGATGACTGATCTTCCTGACTGGTGGTAATCCATCAGGCACGTTATTGGATACAATATCCTGAAACTCATTCAACAAATCTACAACTTCTACAGGAACATCTTCTACTTCCTCTTTACCAGCTTTTGGAATTAAAGAAAAACATACATGCTCATGCCTCATACCATCTAGGAAATTTCTTCCATCAACAAAAGTTATCCTTGCATTACCACATACCTTTTCTTCAGTCTCCTTCAATGGTTTTAGCTTATGTCGCACTCCATCCTTTGTCAGGGAATAGGTATTCGCACGACCATCATGTACAGCACATCTGTCAAACTGCCACGGTCTACCCAATAACATATGACATGCATCCATAGAGATGATATCACATAGTACCTCATCTTGGTACCCGCCGATCTTGAACTTCACTAGGCATTGTTCATTGACCATGACCTTGTGGTCATCCTGTACCCAGGCAATCCGATATGGATGTGGGTGTTTCTGTCTCTTGAGCTTCAACTTTGTCACCATCTCTTCTGACACCAAATTGTCAGTGCTTCCACTATCGATAATCACATCACAACATTTACCTTCACACTTGCACCTGGTGCGAAACAGGCTCCTCCTTTGCTCAGGTTCATTCTCACCACTCAACAGGACTCTTCTGTTAATCAATGTTTCTCCTCTATCAGCATCTTCAGAATTTGATGATCTGACATCTTCATCTACATGTGCAACTCTGGCTTGGCATTCATTTCTCCTGTCCGTTCTGCCTTGGCGCTGAGGACATTCAAATGCCCTATGACCTTCTTCTCCACAGTGAAAACATGTTCCACGGAAGCCACCTCTTCCAGATCCTTGTCCTCTTCCTCTTCCTCTCTGATCTCTGTTATTCTAATCCTGGAAGTGGTTGAAATTATTTCCTCGCTGATTTTGACTGCTACTGGCCTCATCCTTCTTTTTCGGATCTTCATTTCGGCCACCATATGACCGTCCACTAGATCGTCCACTGCGACCTCTTCCATTTTGTCTACTCTCAAACTTCTTGTTCAGCTTTTCCTCTACTTTTAGGGCAAATTGGTATGCCTCCTCAATACTGTTCATTCGAACCAGATTCAACTCCTCCTGAATGCTTGGCCTTAACCCATTAAGGTATCGGGCAACTTTCTCCTTATCAGCTTCGGTATGGCCTGTTCTGATGAGGAGTTGATAGAACTCCTCTGTATACTCCTGAACAGATTTTCCTGCTTGCTTCAAACTTTACATTTTCTTTAGTAGGTCAAGCTCATAATCAACAGGAATGAACTGTCGCTTCAATTTTTCCACCATCCGATCCCATCTTGTGATTTTATCTTTCCCTCTTCTATTTCGCTCCAATTGAATTTCTTGCCACCAGATCTTCGCATGACCTTTTAGTCTGGCCTTCGCAAATTTGACCCTATCAGTGTCCTCAACATCTTCATACTCAAAATACTCCTCACATTCATTGATCAAGTCGATCAATTCCTCTGGGTTAAGATTTTCAGAAAATGTAGGAACCTCAATCTTAGGTCTTTTCCCAATCTTGGAAATCGCCCGAAAAAGTCTTTCTTCCTCCTGGTTCACAATTTCAGCTTCTCCTTCTTGATATTCTTCTTCGGCTTCATCCTCGCTTTCATCTCTGACATTAAGATTCATTCCTCTGCGAATCTCTTCTTGCAATTCTCGCACTTGTCTCTGCAGCTCTCTAACCTCAGGTGTTACAACACCAGCTCTTCTGCCACGTTCCATTCGTGGAGGCATTTTCATGATGCGCGCTGAAACCCTAGCCACGGTCCTGGTGCAAACTGCCTCACAGTCGGCGATCTATTTACACACTCAAGAACTCTTGCTCTGATACCACTTGATGAAGGGTGCTCCCCTTAATACCACAAACACATAACAGATATAGAGAAACAACAACAATAATATGTAAGAACAGAAAATTGGCTTCTTATTATCTCCACAAATGTGTAATTACAAATTTTCAAAATTACAACATTCAAAGCCACATGGGCATTCCCTTACAATATTCTGTAGGACAAAGCCTGGAACTATTACCCAGATCTACTACCCCAGAACTATTCTGAACTGCCTAAGACAATAATACAGCCTTCCTTATATAGGCAATTTCCACCGCTCGAGAAGGTTCCAGAAATTTAGCCCTAAGGGCCGACCAAACTTAGAATTATTTTATTTTTCAATTTATTACATCAAAGTCGGCTCAAAATAACTTTTGAAACCCGAACATAAATTTTGAAAGAAAATTATTTTGCGCCATTTCAGGTGACCCGACTTCCGGAGATCATAAGTCATCACCAGTTGACCCGATTGACTATTATAACCCCATTTCGGAAATGCCATGAAGCGCTCTACAGGCTTGAGCAACGCAAGCACCCATCACTCAAATTTTTGACCTCATCTGGGGCCTCTAAAGCCTTCAAAAATGAGTTCAAAATTTCTGTACCCTGCCGCCAATACCGAAAATTTTCAATATCTTCCAATATACACTTGATCTGGCAATGAAACTTTACTGGCAGACTTATATGACCAACATTAACGTCCAAAAAAGAAATCAGATCATTCGGAGCACATACAAAAATTATCAAAAATAGTAACTTTCTATAAATAGCAGCTCTGCACAAGATAGCCCTTATTGAATATAAAAACAGAAATATTTTTGGGTGATGCAAGATTGCTCTTACACCCAAGATGCTCCTGCATCAGACACACAGGGTAATTTGAGAAGTGACCCTGTCACGACTTAGGTGTGCAGAGGAAAACCAAGACGGTTAACCTCCTCCTTTGTTAGCCATGAGGAATCTTCAATAGGTCGTCCTTTCCATTTGACCAAATACTCTTCATATGTCCTGTTCCTTGTGCTTCTGCCAACATGACTGTCCAGTATGTCTTCAATCTCCTTGATATCTGAACTGGTTACTAGAATACTCCACTGTGCTGCTGCAACCTCAGCCTCAACACGTCCTTCGTGATACTCTGTCAAATCTGAAATGTTAAACACTGGTGAAATTTTTAGCTCACTAGGCAATTCTACCTCATATGCATTTCCTGAATCATGCTTCTTCAGTATCTTACATGGCCCAAACTTCTTCATTTTCAGCTTGTTATATGTACCAACTGGAAACCGCTCCTTCCGCAAATGAACCATGACTTCATCACCAACCTGAAATTCCTTATGCCTCCTTTTCTCATCTGCCTTAGCCTTATACTGTGCGTTCATCTTGGCAATATGCTTCCTCACCTCTTCATGGATGTTCTTCCAGTGTTTTGCAAAATCCTCAGCTTCAGCACTACTTATTTCTCCTTTATCTATCTTCCTCAATTCAGATGCATTTCTTGGACTACTTCCATATAAAATTTGGAATGGTGATTTACCAGTGCTCCTGTTGACAGAATTATTGTATGCAAATTCTACCTGTGGTAAAATCAAATCCCATCCTGTTGGCTTATCTCCAACCAAACATCTCAGCAAATTTCTCAAACTCCTATTCACCACCTCTGTCTCTCCATCAGTCTATGGATGATGTGATGAACTGAACTTCAAATCTATCTTCAACTTCTTCCACAATGTTCGCCAGAAATATCCAACAAACTTAGTGTCCCGATCTGAAACTATGGTCTTTGGCAAACCATGAAGTCTCACTACTTCTCTGAAAAACAATTCTGCTACATGAACAGCATCATTAGTCTTCTTGCAGGGAATGAAATGTGCCATCTTTGAAAATCTGTCAACCACCACAAAAATTGAATCATGTCCCCGCTGAGTCCTCGGTAAACCAAGAACAAAGTCCATGCTGATATCCTCCCAAGGCTTCTCTGGTATAGGTAATGGCTGATACAACCCTGTATTCTGCTTCACTCCTTTCGCCATCTGACATACTCTGCAACTCTGTATAAACTTCTTCACATCTAGCTACAACTGTGGCCAATAATAATTCTCACTAACTAAAAAAAAGGTTTTGTCACGACCAAAATGTCCAGCCAATCCTTCGCTATGCTTCTCCTTGATGAGATTCTCCCTCATAGAACTTCGTGGAATGCACAACTGACTCCCTCTGAATAGCATATCATCCTGGATGATGAAATCCAACCATTTTGTCCTGTCTAGAGTAACAGGTTCTGTACAAGCTTTCCAAACTTCACCAAAATCAAGATCCTCTGGATACAAATTCTTGAGTTTCTTGAACCCAACCACTTCAATCTGCATTTCTGTCAGGAATAGTTGCCTTCTGCTAAGACCATCTGCAACCCTATTAGACTTTCCACTCCTGTGTTTCAAAACAAATGTATAACTCTGCAAAAACTCAACTCATTTTAAATGCTTCTGATTCAACTTTCCTTGACTATTCAAATATTGCAAAGCTTGATGATCAGTATACAAAACAAACTCCTTAGGAAGTAGATAATGTCTCCACTTCTTTAATGCCTGAACTATAGCATAAAATTCTTGATCATAAATAGAATATTTCCTCTTGGCATCATTTAACTTCTCAGTAAAATAAACAACAGGTTTACCTTCTTGGCTCATAACAGCTCCTATTGCAGTACCACTAGCATCACAATCTACTTGAAACACCTTATTAAAATCTGGAAGTGCTAAAACAGGTTCTTCTATAACTTTTTGTTTCAACAATTGAAAACTCTTTTCTGCCCCATTAGTCCACTTAAACTCTTTTCTATCCCCTCTCATTGTTTCAGTTAAGGGTCCACAAATACTACTAAAATTTTTGATAAACTTTCTGTAAAAGCTAGCTAGACCATGAAAAGATCTTACTTCAGTAGCACTCCTTGGAGTAGGCCATTCAAGGATAGCCTGTACCTTCTCTGGGTCCATTTTTAGACCTTCTCCTGAAACTACAAACCCCAAATACACCAACTCTTTCTTCACAAAACTGCACTTCTTCAAATTAATCAGCAATTTCTCTTCTCTCAACTTCTCAAATACCATACGAATATGCATCATATGCTCATCCAATATCTTACTAAAGATCAAAATATCATCTAGGTAAACAATGACAAACTTACCCAAAAATTCTTTCAGAACCTCGTTCATGAGCCGCATGAAAGTGCTCGGTGCATTGGTTAGCCCAAAAGGCATGACTAACCACTCATATAGTCCTTCCTTTGTCTTGAAGGCAGTTTTCCATTCATCTCCTTCTCTGATCCGAATCTGATGATATCTACTCTTCAGATCTATCTTTGAGAAATATACAGCTCCACTCAAACAGTCCATAATATCATCCATTCGTGGCAATGGAAACCTGTACTTGATTATGATCTTGTTTATTGCCCTAGAATCTATACACATCCTCCATTCTCCATTCTTCTTTGGTGCTAATACTGCTGGTACAGCACAGGGACTCAGACTCTCACAGATCAATCCTTTCTGTAACAACTCATGTACTTGTCTGTTCAACTCCTCACTTTCTGCAGGTGTCATTCTGTGTGCTGCCTTATTCGGCAAACTCGCTCCTGAGATCAAGTCCATCTGATGACTGATCTTCCTGACTGGTGGTAATCCATCAGGCACGTTATCGGATACAATATCCTGAAACTCATTCAATAAATCTGCAACTTCTACAGGAACATCTTCTACTTCTTCTTTACCAGTTTTTGGAATTAAAGCAAAACATACATGCTCATGCCTCATACCATCTAGGAAATTTCTTCCATCAAAAAAAGTTATCCTTGCATTACCACATACCTTTTCTTCAGTCTCCTTCAATGGTTTTAGCTTATGTCGCACTCCATCCTTTGTCAGGGAATAGGTATTCGCACGACCATCATGTACAGCACATCTGTCAAACTGCCACGGTCTACCCAATAACATATGACATGCATCCATAGAGATGATATCACATAGTACCTCATCTTGGTACCCGCCGATCTTGAACTTCACTAGGCATTGTTCATTGACCATGACCTTGTGGTCATCCTGTACCCAGGCAATCCGATATGGATGTGGGCGTTTCTTTCTCTTGAGCTTCAACTTTGTCACCATCTCTTCTGACACCAAATTGTCAGTGCTTCCACTATCGATAATCACATCACAACATTTACCTTCACACTTGCACCTGGTGCGAAACAAGCTCCTCCTTTGCTTAGGTTCATTCTCACCACTCAATAGGACTCTTCTGTTAATCAACATTTCTCCTCTTTCAGCATCTTCAGAATTTGATGATCTGGCATCTTCATCTACATGTGCAACTCTGGCCTGGCCTTCATTTCTCCTGTCCGTTCTGCCTTGGCGCTGAGGACATTCAAATGCACTATGACCTTCTTCTCTAGAGTGAAAACATGTTCCACGAAAGCCACCTCTTCCAGATCCTTGTCCTCTTCCTCTTCCTCTCTGATCTCTATTATTCTGATCCTGGAAGCGATTGGAATTATTTCCTCACTTATTTTGACTGCTACTGGCCTCATCCTTCTTTTTCAGATCTTCATTTTAGCCACCATATGACCGTCCACCAGATCTTCCACCGCGACCTCTTCCATTTTGTCTGCTCTCAAACTTCTTGTTCAGCTTTTCCTCTAATTTTAGGGCAAATTGGTATGCCTCCTCAATACTGTTCATTCGAACCAGATTCAACTCCTCCTGAATGGTTGGCCTTAACCCATTAAGGTATCGGGTAACTTTCTCCTTATCAGCTTCGGCATGGCCTGTTCTGATGAGGAGTCGATAGAACTCCTCTGTATACTCCTGAA
This sequence comes from Chamaecyparis obtusa, assembly GCA_027943335.1. Taxonomy (NCBI): domain Eukaryota; kingdom Viridiplantae; phylum Streptophyta; class Pinopsida; order Cupressales; family Cupressaceae; genus Chamaecyparis; species Chamaecyparis obtusa. The sequence goes on along the minus strand of BSBK01008918.1, from coordinate 196,870 downwards.
CAGATTTTTCTGCTTGCTTCAAACTTTGCATTTTCTTCAGTAGGTCAAGCTCATAATCAACAGGAATGAACTGTCGCTTCAATTTTTCCACCATCCGATCCCATCTTATGATTTTATCTTTCCCTCTTCTATTTCGCTCCAATTGAATTTCTTGCCACCAGATCTTTGCATGACCTTTCAGTCTGGCCTTCGCAAATTTGACCCTATCAGGATCCTCAACATCTTCATACTCAAAATACTCTTCACATTCATTGATCCAGTTGATCAATTCCTCTGGGTTAAGATTTCCAGAAAATGTAGGAACCTCAATCTTAGGTCTTTTCCCAATCTTGGAAATTGCCCGAAAAAGTCTTTCTTCCTCCTGGTTCACAATTTCAGCTTCTCCTTCTTGATATTCTTCTTCGACTTCATCCTCGCTTTCATCTCTGACATTAAGATTCATTCCTCTGCGAATCTCTTCTTGCAATACTCGCACTTGTCTCTGCAGCTCTCTAACCTCAGGTGTTACAACACCAGCTCTTCCACCACGTTCCCTTCATGGAGGCATTTTCGTGATGCGCGCTGAAACCCTAGCCACGGTCCTGGTGCAAACTGCCTCACAGTCGGCGATCTATTTACACACTCAAGAACTCCTGCTTTGATACCACTTGATGAAGGGTGCTCCCCTTAATACCACAAACACATAACAGACATAGAGAAACAACAACAATAATATGCAAGAACAGAAAATTGGCTTCTTATTATCTCCACAAATGTGGAATTACAAATTTTTAGAATTACAACATGCAAAGCCACATGGGCATTCCCTTACAATATTCTGTAGGACAAAGCCTGGAACTATTACCCAGATCTACTACCCCAGAACTATTCTGAACTGCCTAAGACAATAATACAACCTTCCTTATATAGGCAATTTCCACCGCCCGAGAAGGTTCCAGAAATTTAGCCCTAAGGGCCGACCAAACTTAGAATTATTTTATTTTTCAATTTATTACATCAAATTCGGCTCAAAATAACTTTTGAAACCCGAACATAAATTTTGAAGGAAAATTATTTTGCGCCATTTCAGGTGACCCGACTTCCGGAGATCATAAGTCATCACCAGTTGACCCGATTGACTATTATAACCCCATTTCGGAAATGCCATGAAGCGCTCTACAGGCTTGACCAACACAAACGCCCGTCACCCAAATTTTTGACCTCATCCGGGGCCTCTAAAGCCTTCAAAACTGAGTTCAAAGTTTCTGTACCCTGCCGCCAATACCGAAAATCTTCAATATCTTCCAATATACACTTGATCTGGCAATGAAACTTTACTGGCAGACTTATATGACCAACATGAACCTCCAAGAAAGAAATCAGATCATTTTGAGCACATACAAAAATTACCAAAAATAGTAACTTTCCATAAATAGCAGCTCTGCACAAGATAGCCCTTATTGAATATAAAAATAGAAATATTTTTGGGTGATGCAAGATTGCTCTTACACCCAGGATGCTCCTGCATCAAAATGATATTCCCAAATAGAGTTATTGGTGATATGTACGCAACAGATGATCACCCAAACAATAGGCTTGAAAATAAGAAACGAAGCTGTGATATACATAATGGGAAATTCCATTATTAAAGCACAAAATTGCAACAATCTTTCCCTCCAAGCTGAACTGAAAAACCCCATTCTCGCAGCCATTCCAGGTAGCAAAACACATTTCCTCACAACTGAAAGCCCTTTCCAATACCAATGGCAGACAACAAACTAAAGCAATAAATTCCAGTATGCATGCCATAGCTGTATTAACTGCTAACTTATCCTTTACTGCCACTTCCAATCAATAGTTCGATAGTTGTCACTGTGGTACTAGTACTAACCAAGAATTCCCAAAGACACGTGCCTAAGAGTTAAATCGCACATTTTTATAACATTCATAATCTCAATGCACATTCAAACATTGCAAAACAAATGTTTTAGGTAGGGTGAGGTTAGTAAGTCGAAGCCATGTCAGGTCACGTGTTTCGAATATCTTAGGAAATGTTTCAAAGTCATGGTCTAGGTTAGAGAAGTTACTAACCCACAAGACTAACTTACCAAAATAACATAGGATGCAAGAGTAATACTAACCTTCTTTCTAATTTTTAATAATTAACATACCACTAATTGATTCATTCTAACAATTCTACTAACTTATTTCTCTTTTAATTTCATTACAAATCTAACAATTAACGTCATAGTAAAATCGTTTCAAAACATATACTAACTATATAATTAATAATATTTTCCTTAATATATACTGACTTACTTAGCATCAAAATTCCAATAAAGAAATATTAATTATAGCATAGGAAGGTCAGGATCAGAAACTGTTTCCATTAAATCAAATAGATCCAACACTATTTTCTAACGAAAAATTAACAACTACCTGCCAAGTTTTATTACCAAATAAGACATGATCAAGAATATTCCCACAATAATAATGCCCATATACTATCAAAAATCCAAAGCTCACAAAATACTATCAGAGACATAAATCAAAATCTAGACAAAGCTATAATCCAAATCACAACAAGAAGAGTCCGGATATAAATAAATTCAAACCCAAAACATGAAATCACACCAAAAGAACTATATGAAGCTGCATTATTAGAAACCAAGCCAGGAGCAGATAGGGGCATGACATTGACCTAGGTCAAAGTCAAGCTCATCCTTGACCCCCTGTCCAGATTTCAAATTTCCTTGATTTTCGGGTGCCGGGCTTCGGGGATATTTATTTTCCCGCCTCCGGGTCGGCCATTTCGGGTTTCAGAATGGTAAATCTTTAAATTAAATTTAATCTAGGTATATTTTCTAAAGGTTAGGACCTAATTGGGATTTAATTCTCCAAGGTGGCCCCTCTAGAAGATTGTGCCCTAGTTCACTATAAAAGGAGGCCTTCCTCTCTCATTTTCTCCATCCACATCTCTCAAGCAATTTCATGAGCAAGCTCTCAAGTGAAAGAAAGTTAATTCAAGCATTCAAGAAAGCCTTCAAGAATTCAAGTGTTCAAGCATTCATCCATCAAGGAGATCCATTGTTAGCCATTGAAGGATTCAATCTCTTTGGAGCCCCCTTGAAGATCCATCCTTCTACATTCATCCAAGCCTCCTCATATGCAAAGATCAATTCAAGATTGGTTTTGAAGATCAAATGCCATTGATTTGAGACATCCTACATTCATTCTACATCCATTGGAGCATCCCTACTTGTGGATTTAAGGATTCGAATCCTCTACAAGGACTTCAACATAAGCGAGGTGAATTGTTTCAATTGCTTTGTTTATGCACACTACATTTCAATTCAATTTCAAGGTTAATTCCTAAATTGGGGTTTAACCAAGGAAAACCCCCCATACAAACAAAACCCCCCTTTTCTTGTAGGTACAGGTGCGGAATTTTAGATCTAAGAGCGGATTTGGATACCCTTTTCAGCGAACTTCCAAGATTTGCGAACAAAGTCAGAATCAACCTTAAAATAAAGAATCTAGCCTTTGACCTTTTATGAGGGTCAAAGACTACTTGCTGTCAGAAAGATAATTTAAGATTTCTGGGTTTTCTTCGTCTCGACATTTCCAATCCAAAATAGGTTGCAAAATTGCCTGAAAGTACACAAACATCAGAAATTGGCATTTTCTAGTTTTGTCCTAATTTGAGGTTGGTACTTGTAATTCAATTATTTCAAATTACAAGCACAATTCCATCATAGTGAAATATAAGATTTTTCTCTCTTTCATATTCTCCATAGATTGATTCGATTGTGCATTAACCTTTTGGTTGATCAAATTGGATCTCTCCTTTGGGAATTTGGATTTAAGAGTGGATCTCATATTTCCCCTATACATTACATTTGAATAGGTGTGATTCCATTTTACAACTATTCATTTTGGTGAACCTGACTATCTTACTCTCTTTCTTTTTGGTGTTAGATTTCTCCTTTGTGATAGATCTTGCATGCTAATTAGATTTCAAAAATACAAAAATATGCATTCTTTATGTGTTCTTAGTTTAGTTCACTTGCATTACATTGGTTTATGAGCTTTACTACTACTAGTCCTACTTATAACATTCCGGTTAGAAGAAGTCATAGACTCATGGGTGCCTTTGATCTTGAATCTTCCTCTCCTTTCCTTAGGATCTCGGATGATAATTTGATTCTTCATGATTTGAATCCTACTATGGAGAAAAACTCTTATCACTCATCTTATGATGAGGATGATGCTTTAAGAGTTCCTCCTAAACAAGCTCAAAAACTTTCAACTGAACTTGATAAAATGGGTAATTGGCTTATTCAAGAGAACCATAATCAAGATTCTATTCAAGCTATAGAGGCTCTTAAGAAATCTCTCCATGATAGTGATCAAGGTGTTAACCTCTTGCATGGAATTACTCACCTTGTGCATTCAAATGTTAAACCTTTAGCTCAAGAAGCTCAAGATTTAGGGTTGATTCCTCCTATCACTAGTGTTGAACCTCCTTCTAATCCTTTACCTAGTATTCCTACCTATACTCCTTCCTTGGTGACTGTGATGGTTCCCTCTATTCCTATGAGTATTCCTCCTGTGTCCCTTCCTACATCACAACCTTCATATCATAATGTTCATTTTACTTATTCTAATCCGCTTCCAATTATGATCCCTAGTTTTCCTCTAGTTGTGTCTTCTATTCTTGTAGCTTCTTACACTTTACCTAGTGTGTCTAATGTTGCTACTCCTATTTCCTCCAATGATTCAACAATCATCAGTTTAGCTCAAACTATGTCATCCTTACAATAACAACTTGCTTCCTTAACTCAAAACAAGTTTAGTATTCCTACACGTGACATGGGAAGTCCTTTTTCCTTGGATATTATTCATACTCCTATTCCTCAACAAGGTGATATGCCTCATCTTGAGAATTATAATGGAAAAGGAGATCCCGTTCATCATGTTAAAACATTCCAAATCCTTTGTAGTGATTATGCTCATGACCATAGGATTTTAGCCAAACTATTTGCTAGAACCTTCCATGACAAGGTCTTACAATGGTATTGTTCCTTGCCTCCTTATTCTATTGATTCCTTTCCAAAACTTGCTAATGCCTTTATTCAACAATTTCAAAACAACATTGGCCCGCAAGTGTCTTTGACTGAGTTGATGCATTGTAAACAAAGTGCTAAAGAAAAATTAACTAAATTTATTGGTAGATTTAAGCATTTGCATGCTCAAATTTCCTATCTTGTTCCTAATATTGATATTCAACATATGTTTATTTCAAATTTGCAAAAGGATATTAGAGATAAGATTCTTCTTACTGAATTTACCTCTTTTCAACAACTTTTTGTAGCGCTTCATCATTATCAATTACAAGTGAGTCAATTTGAGAGCAAGATTTCAATGGCTCCTGTTCCAGTTGATAAGAGTGATACTGCTCCTAATCCAAACAAATTTAAAAAATTCAACAACTATGTCAAGATAAACAAACAAGCGAATGCAGTTGCTCATGAAGTTGTTGTTGCATCTCACAATGCCACTTTTGCATCCACTTCTTTTCAATTAAATCGTACATTTACTCCTCTTTCTAAATCTTTGTACATGATATTATGAATAGGTTGTTAATTGCTAATATGATTAATTTACCTCCTATTTGACCTCTTTTACCTGTTACGATTGCCTCTAACTATTTTGATCAAAATGCTTTTTGTCAATATCATTGTTAGAATGGTCATGATACTGAGAAGTGTTATTCTCTAAAACATAAGGTTCAAGACTTAATTGACTCTAATGACTTATCTATTGATAATCTTGATGGTAGTGGTAAAAAATCTATCTCTCCTCCTAATCAAAAACTTCAAATCTATATGAATCCTTTACCTACGCATGATACTAATACCATTGCTCAACCATCTGCTGTGGAAATTGTGTATGACTCAAAGATGGATGATCTCAATCATGTTGTTAATCAAGTGGAGCATGTTGGTCAATTTGTATCTCCACCTCAACCTCAACCTCAACCTTAGATTCAATCTCAAGTTCAATCTCAACCTCGACCAAAACTTAAACCTAAAATGAAAAATCAACCTAAACCTCGACAACAACCTAAGAATAAAAGACATTGGGAACTTTTGATTACCTTTGATGACTTTGAGAATATTAAAGCTCCTGATGATTCCCTTTACATTTCTTCTAGGATTTCTCAGAAACTGACTCGTGGTTGTCTTGTTGATCCTACATCCTTAGTCAATGTGATTACTAAAGAAAATATTTTTATGAAAAGCTTACAACATGATTCTTATGATACATCGAATGTGTGGATTCAAACTTGTAATTTTTTTCTTTATCCATCATTTGGTTCTATTACTTTACCAGTTGAACTTTGTGGAAAAATTGTGAACACTACCTTTGTTGTGGTTCCTACTTCTGATCAATTTCAAGTTAAGCTAGGTTTGCCTTGGTTGAATGCCATGCGTGCTGTTGCTTCACCTATCCATAAGTGTCTTAAGTTCATTCATGATGAAGAAGTGAAGATGATTAATCATAGTTTATATCAACCTTCTAGGCCCAAAGATTGTGTTGCTCTTGATTTCTTTTGGCCTTCATTACCTAATTCATGTCCTCCTTGACCTGATAATCTTTTTCGTTCATATCAAGCTTATAAACATCATAAGATTCTTGAATTAAGAATACCTCCTATGGATCTTAATCATGGTCTTTTACCTACACCTTCTATACCTCCTTTAACTATGGCTTCTAGTTCTATTAATCAAGGTCCTTCTATTGCTCTTCCTAAACAACCTAAGATAGATCCTATGATTATTCCTCCTATTGTTGATAATCCTATTGATCTTCCTAAAGAACCTGTGAAGGATCCTATGATTGTTCCTCCTAGTTCTCAACCTATTTCAAATAATTCAAAATGTAATTGATCTGCTAATGAACACCATAAGAAGCGTCATGCTCATGCTAAAGCTCGTAATTCTATTCTTCAAAGATCTCTACCTTCTTCGGATAAATCTATGCATGATGTGTTAGACGAAGTTGTTACTAATAATGATGTTAAGATGCATGATTATGATGTTTCTATTCATATCTTAGATCCTATTTTGATTAATTTGGATGAAGAAGATACTCTTGATGATACTGATGATGTTAATGATACTATTGACATTGACATTGATTTACCTAATATGCTTTCATCACAATTAACTCTTACACCTAGTGTCAAACATTATTATTCTCAAGAGGATCCTTGTTTGGAATTGGCTATCATTCCTACTATGTTGGATATAGTCCCTCTTGCAAGTTACCCACCTTCCCTAAATGATATATAATGAGATGGGGACAGTAGGCGGCATGTTTGATCAGCTTGTCCTTCATGGTAGCTTTTTTATGTGTTTTCTTGTTGTACTGTGCTTCTCTTGTAATGTGTTTGCTAAATGTTGTTAGATTCTTTTATATGATCCTTGTTACTCAGTAGGTACAAGGTGATGAAGGAATCAAAACTGTTGTTCAAATTCCTCTATATGTACCTCTATTCTTCTATGTGTTGTTCAATGTTATGTCGTAAATGTGCTATTATTTGTAAATGTTTCCTTGTGTAATCTTCTTGGATTTTAGATATGGTAGCACTAATTATTTTTGGTCTCCATGTCATGGTCTGAAAAGATTCTCCTTCGTATATCATATGTGATATTTCCTCCTTTGTGATTGTAGTTATACTTTCTTTGGGGAATGATGTCAATTCATTTGCAATAATATCATATATATTATCTTATGATCATACTGACCCCATGGTAGGTAGATCCCTTCTGTGTTCTCTGTATGTTTCTGTGATATTTCCCTTGATTTGTCTTCATCTGGGGGCATCTCAGCGTGGAAACATAATCAATGGAGTTGTTTATGTTTCTATTAAAGCCATTGCTCCTGTTAAAGTGTTAGCAATGACTTTAACGTGGGGGCATATGCTCTACTCACCTATTGGACACACACACTTTTTGATATGCATATATTTTTCAAGATACCTTTTTCTCCCTTTTTTGGATTAGTAACTAATCCTCAAAGAATGGATTTATATTTTATGATCTCTTGATCCCTCCAGTTTCAAATATATTTTGATCCCTTAAGGACGGAGGTGTCCTTGGGACTGGATCTTTGTTTTTTTTTGTTTTATTCTTATGGAATAGAATATTCCTAAGGGTGAATCCTTGATGGGTTGGCTAGTGAGTAGCCACATTCATTAGGTAGTTCAATTCCATCTTTCCAGTTGTGCCATTTCCTTGTGTGGTTCACAATGGGACATAAGTTCTCATTGGGCGAGGTAATCACACCCTTTCTCTCTCTCTCTAGAGATGTCTCTCTTATTGTGATTTGGGATTTGATGATGACTTCAGTCCTTGGGGACTTAAGGTTTCTCTTTGTCCCTTGGATTATGATATTATTATCTTTTCATTTTGATCTCCTTTACCAAGATTTTGCATCAAGTCCATACTCTTGCTAAAGTGGGGTCTTAATGTATCATCTTAAAATGGAAGCACTTCCATGATAAGAGCATTTAGCCCTCCAAGTAAGTGGGGTCATGTTAAGTGTCTTGATTGGGTCTTTGCATGTATTTGGCTTTTCCCCCTGTTCTGCTTTCCTATGCACCTTATTTTCACTTCATATCTACATTTCCTAGCATTCTGGGTCAAGATCCTAAGGTTTTTGACCACAAGGTCAAATTTGACCTTATGGGTCAAAGTTGACCTCAACCCTAACCTAGGTCAGAGTTGAGATCATCCTTGACCCCCTGTCCAGATTTAAAATTTCCTTGATTTTTGGGTGTCGAGTTTCGGGTATATTTGTTTTCCTGCCTTCGGGTTAGCCATTTTGGGTTTCAGAATGGTAAATCCTTAAATTACATTTAATCTAGATATATTTCCTAAAGGTTAGGACCTAATTGGGATTTAATTCTCCAAGGTGGCCCCTCTAGAAGATTGTGCCCTAGTTCACTGTAAAAGGAGGCCTTCCTCTCTCATTTTCTCAATCATGTTTTGCCATCCACATCTCTCAAGAAATTTCATGAGCAAGCTCTCAAGTACAAAAAAGTGAATTCAAGCATTCAAGCAAGCCTTCAAACCTTCAAGTATTCAAGCATTCATCCATCAAGGAGATCCATTGTTAGCCATTGAAGGATTCAATCTCCTTGGAGCCCCCTTGAAGATCCATCCTTCTAAATTCATCCAAGCCTCCTCATATGCAAAGATCAATTCAAGTTTGGTGTTGAAGATCAAATGCCATTGATTTGAGACATCCTACATTCATTCTACATCCATTGGAGCATCCCTATTTATGGATTTGAGGATTCGAATCCTCTACAAGGACTTCAACATAAGCGAGGTGAATTATTTCAATTGCTTTGTTTATGCACACTACATTTCAATTCAATTTCAAGGTTAATTCCTAAATTGGGGTTTGACAAAGGCAAACCCCCTATACAAACAAAAACTCCTTTTTCTTGCAGGTAAAGGTGCAGAATTTTAGATTTGAGAGCAGATTGGGATACCCTTTTCGGTGAACTTCTGAGATTTGCGAACAAAGTCAGAATTGACCTTAAAATAAAGAATCTAGCCTTTGACCTTTTATGAGGTTCAAAGACTACCTGATGTTAAAAACATAAAAGATTTCTAGGTTTTCTTCATATCGGCATTTCCAGTTTGAAGCAAGTTGCAGAATTGCCCAAAAATACACATAGACATTAGAAATTGGCATTTTCTAGATTTGCCCTAATTTGAGGTTAGTACTTGTATTTCAATTATTTCAGATTTCAAGCACAATTCCATCATAAGGAAATATAAGATTTTTCTCTCTCTTTCATATTCTTCATAGATTGATTCAATTGTGCATTAACCTTTTGGTTGATTAAATTGGATCTCTCCTTTGGGAATTTGGATTTAGGAGTGGATCTCATATTTCCCCCATACATTACATTTGAATAGGTTTGATTCCATTTTACAACTATTCATCGAGTTACAGAGATCGATCGGCCTAAAAGAATCCACATTATCTGCACTGGGTTTCTTAGGGATGAGAATAATGAATGTGGCATTCAATTCCTTCAGAAGGGATCTAGAACCAAATAACTCCTTGATCGCATTACTAATATCCACACCAATAATACCTAAAAATTTTTGAAAGAAGAAAAGGAGAAAACCATCCAGACCCAGAGATTGTTCAAAAAATGGTCAACGCTCCCCTCGGGATTTGTGACATGGTTTAACAACCTCCTGTGTCTTCTATAAGTCTAGTGGTTGTATTGGGTATTAAAAGGTCATTCTTTTGGTGCAATGACAACCATTACTTGTAATAAGTGGTATCAGAGCCTTGTCACAAGTTTGAATCCCCTCAGGTAACGCTAAGGGGGAGATTGTTGGAAAAATGGTTAGCACTCCCCTTGGGATTCATGACATGGTTTAATAGCATCTTGTGTCTTCTATAAGTCTAGTGGTTGTATCGGGCATTAAAAGGTCGATCTTTTGGTGCAATGAAAACCACTACTTGTAACAGAGATTTCTCACCTTTAAAAGAAAAAAAATGGCTCTTTTAATCTCATCCACCAGAGGGATGGAAACCAAAGACTTAATAGCTCCCTCATCTAATAGGGAGGGAATGGAATCAAGAATGAGATCCTGATCTTCAAGGGATAAAGATGAGTCTTTAGTCAAAAGAGAAGAAAAAACCAACCATAGAATCATAAATATCTTTATCATTGTTCACAACACCAGACAACAGATGAATGTTGGAAATCCTACTAGAGGCCTTATGCTTTGAAGCCATCATATGGAAGAAACATTCATTCTTATCTCCATCTTTCAGCCACAAAGATCTAGATCTTTGTCATCAGTAAACTTCCTCCTTAGAGATGATATTATGAATTTTAGCCAAAAAATCTCTTCTTTGTCCTTAGTAACTTGGAAAAGACCAACCCGTTGAATAGAGTCCTGAATAGAACATCATAGAACCCTAGATCTAGAGTCCTAAATAAAACATTTTTACTCCAAGATTTGATTTTCACATTAATATGATTAAGTTTTTTGGCCACTCTAAACATCACACAACCCTGGATTTGGACATCCGACCAAACTTTAATCCTGATCTCAATATCTGGATGGTTCAACCAAAAATTTTCAAAATGAAAGGGAGCTCTTCTAGCAGTGGTCAAAGGATCCACCAAAAAGGAGATGGGAAAATGATCAGACCCAACTTTAGTAAAAGAGGATAAGGAACAACAAAATCTATCTAACCAATCACCAGAAATGAGGTCTTTATCCAACCTTACTTGAATAAGATCCTTACCAATCCTCCTATTTGATTACGTATAATTCAAGCCTTGAAGATAAACATCTAATAACCCATATCTATTTATCATGTCCATAAGGTCATGTCTCCCTTCCAGTCGACTCTAAGAATCCACACCTCCAGCTTTCTCAATGACCTTAAGCAGTGAATTGAAATCACCCATCATCAGCCAAGGAAAATTTAGAAAGGAGAGTCTATGGTTCTCAATAACGTTCTAGAATTTTTTCCTACGAACTTTAGAATTTGGAGCATGAATATTACTAATGACCCCCAAAAAACTAGATATAATATGAACAAAGTTAATACTGAGGATATTCTTATCCACACACAAAATCTCACCTTTAATATTGTAGAGGTTCTAGAAAACCGCCATACCACTAGATGCACCTTCGGAGCTACAACCAACCACCCCACCATTTTTAAAGATTCTAATTTTCTCCACTTTTTCTTTCACCATTTTGGACTCCTGGATAAGAATGATATCAATTTTTTGGTCTCTGGGCGAGTTTCTCAAAATGTCCTGCTTATGAGGACCATTCAAGTCCCTAATGTTCCAAGATATGACTTTCTTTTTAAAAATGGGAGAACAAGAATCATGGATGGTGAGTTGTCTCCCATCCACTATATCCTTCTAACTTTCCCTTTCTCTAATAACTTTTATTGGAACTTCTATCTTTGGAATTTGACAGAGATCCCACATCGGCCACCATGCTTCAAGAAGTCACACCCTTTGAACCTGGTTTTGAAACCTCAATCAAATGATTTTTTTTCCTATTTTTCCTTCCAACTTGTTGAATCCAGGGAGCCTCATTTGAATCATTGAGACCCTGAAAGCCACCTCTATCTAAGGAGTACTCCTCCCTGCTACCTGATAAAGAATCTAGAGTAGAGTATCGGAGTTGATGAGTAAACAACCCACAGCTCCCAAGAACACCTGCATGCAAACACCTGTCACAGAAAGATAGAGAAGAAGCAAGAAGCTATTGAGGCCTGAATGCATTGATCCATGAGAGAGGAGAAATCATTCTGGATGTGAAAAAAAAGAAGTTGCAATTCAATAACGAATAATCTATTGTACACAATCTATTGCAAAGGAGGTCAATCCTTATAAAAGGAGATCAAAACCCTAAAAAGGGAAAACCCTAGGTTGCATAATAATAATTAATAAAGTAATTAATTATTATATGCCTAAATTTTAGCTTAAGTTGAAATAGGTAATAAGTGACTTAATAATTAAATCAATTCAATTCAATTAATAAGAAAACACTTTATTACTCTAACACCCCCCTTAAGATAAACTTTGCGAGAAGCTAAAAACCTAGAAAGAAGTACTGAAAGAAAATGGGTCCTGAGAGCAAAAGGCTTGATCATGTACCCAAGTACAAAATAAAGTCTCTATAAAGAGGATAAATAGAGAACACCACATGGGAAAAAATCTACTCCAAAAAGAGACGAAGACTAGTTTGAAGGACTAAAGAAGCCTCCAAAACTAGGAATGTTCTAGGAATTAGGAACAAGAATGAACATGTACAACATCACTGAAGTAGGAAGATGCAAACTCTGTCAAGAAGTAACTGATGATCTGAAGATCCTCCACTAAAATATGACCAGGTAGAGAAGACTGTAATCTGCATGAGTGCCCTCAAATGACACCACTTGAATCAAGAAGCAAACAAAGGCAAACAACTGAAGTCAAAGATACAGAATACTGTAATCTGCACGAGTGCCCTCAAATGACACTACTTGAATTAGGAGGAAAATAAAGGAAAACACCTGAACTCCAAAATACAGATGGAATAAAAACTCCAATACAGTATCAGAGCTTCAGATATGTTTTCCCCTATCCTCTTCCTGAGAGATTTGGCCATGTTCATCCAATCTAAGTTTTTTAGAGGTTTTTCTATCAAATCTGGTGGGATCTCTTTTTCTAGTCACCTTGGGCTTAAACAAACCTCACCATTGTGTTTAGAGAGCCCAACAACCCCCAGATCTATATAAAATTTGTCCAATTTGGACAAAGTTGGAATCTATAGCAAATGTTTTATTGTAAATAGTCCCGACACAAATCTTGAGGGAGTCACTATTTTTTGGTGCATTTGTGACCCAAACGGACCTCATGGTAGCATCTACAGCACCCAAAAACCCCTATTTCCATATAAGGCACATCCAATTTGGACAACTTTGTATTTTGGGGCATTTTTTTGGTACTAATGGCTTGACACGCTTCCCAAGGTAGTGATGTGATTTTTCACAAAAAAAATGGTCACCGATGGCCATTTGACCCTCAAATTTATTTTCTTGGTGGCAATAGCTTCAGCCCCTGGTCATATGGCGAGCAGGGACCCAACTTTTTAGCCCCTCGCTAGATTTGATCCTTGACAGCCATTTGGCTGTCAAATTTAGGCCCTTGGTCACTAACGTCATCATGCATCAACAAAATTTTGAGACCATTTTGGGCCCCTCGGAGCACGTAGAAGTGTTTTTCTCATAACTTGAGCATATGGTGTCGAAATCGAGCAAATGAGATATCATCAGAAAGTTGGTTCGAGCTCTATCTAGATCTGGAGGTTTTAGTTTTTTATTTTTCTTTTTTGATGGTGTTTTTTTTACTGTCAAAGCTAGATGTTCAATTTTTTACTCTGTGAGCTCTATCTTGTGCATCTAGACTCCATTTTGAGAAAACAATATATTGTTGGAAAGCTTGTTTTGAGAGATTTCCAGTGCTATGAGTCATTTTTCAAGAATCTGTTCCAAGTACATTTTATTCAAATTTTTGCATTTTTGCAATCTAGTGGATATCTTGGATGTTTCAAGTCCTGGGATCTTTTCCTTTTAAGGGATGACTCATCTTAGGCTGTTGTTTTGTTTCAGCATTCTTCACTTTTCTTTGAGTAGTGTATACTTCACTTTTGTAGCATTCTTTTATGCACACGCACTGAGATAAAGTGTCATTCTATTGCATGTATGATATTTTTCACATGTCTGTGCTCTATGTACTCGCACTCCATTATAAAGCTCCATTGGGGGTTT